>JAQQAE010011599.1:0-13538 GCA_029823295.1 Pseudamia nigra | reverse complement strand
CACATCCCCAGTTATAAGAGGGTGTGCACACTTGTGCAACCTCATGATCTCAGTTATTTATTTTTAATTCACCTCCCTGAAAGATGTCATTTTGTTTTTCAATTGCTTTTTAGAGATTATAGGACACTTTGCACTTAGGCATTTGAACAGTTGTGTGTAGACTTTTGAGTTCTACTGCATATGGCCTTAAAATTGACTGTGACTTTGACCATTTTCCTTGAGGCTCACAGCATATTTGTAATGAGCATAGTCAATAACCCTGGAGTATGTGACATTTTCAACCTCACGTAACTAGAAATGTACGTACAATAATCCCTCATTTAACACGGGTATTATTCCGGGGCTTCAAAATTTCAAAATGTGTAAAGACTTATACTTTTCCATTTCAATTGACTTTGAAGCAGTAAATAATAAAGAAGTTGACGTGGGTCAAATGTAACATAAGATTTCATCACTTTTTTCCTTGATATATGAGTTATTGTGCATTAATCGTGTTAATCGCATTAAAATTTTTCATCTAATTCATCATGTAACTGGATTAACACGTTAATTTTGACAGCCCTACAAAAAACACAACGTAGTAAGAGGCGCAACGCGAAAGGCGCACGCATGCTGTGATCAGTCGTCTCCCACCCATCAGCCAATAGCATATAAAATACATACAGTACTGCGATATAAAATACATATGCTCGCCATAAAAACCCATAATGCACTGAATCTGCGGAAGGTGAACCACAATATAGCGAGGGATTAGTGTAGATCCAGTCTTTAAGAGGTGCCCTGGAGTCTGATCTGTCACGTTTCTAGTCATAGTAGTGCTGGTCCTGCAGGTCAAAATATGTTTTTGCAATTATTAATGCTGTGACATAATTAATATACAAATCATGTCGTAGCTGCTACAGTATTAGTTGACCCTTCACCCCACACTGACTAAAATTTACAGAGCTGGACATATAAACAAACAACTAAACAAACAAACAAACAGAGCCTCCACTATTATTATCCCCTGCCTGAACAAAGTTGGGTAGGGGATAATAATAACAGCAATATAATAATAATAATGATAATAATAATAAATGGATTATTTTGCCTGTATTCGCTGCACCTGCTTACTTGGCATGCATGTTGTGGGGCCAATTTGTTTCTTTAGATTCATTTGAAAAAATGTTCCTTGGCTTTGAGGTGTTTTTCCAGCTCTTCAACACATCAGTGTTTAGTAGTAATATTTCTTGTTTATGCAACAAATTACAACTATGCACGGCAATATGCACTTACTTGCATAGATCCTAAAAAAGTTTAACGTCCCTGTGAGGTGTAAAGTCTGGCACAAAGACCACATTATCCATCAGCTCTTCCCTGTGTGTGCCAAGGCTGGCAGTGGCGCTGTTTGTCTGGCGTGCGCTCAAAATATCTTCACGCAAGACACGTATAAAGCAATTACCTTCTTCTTTTTGGCTAAAGACCCAAAAGAGAAATTTGACAACTCCTTGGGAGACAAACTAAAAAGTGTACACAACATGCCATTTTTATGTTTTTAATGTAAAAGGTCATATGTGTATAAGGCTGTACAAGGATGAATACTGTCTCATACCACATTAAATAATTGTAATACAATGTTGTATCCCGACAAAATGATAAATAAAATTCTAAATAACACAAGGGGACAATTAACCAAATAGTGACAAGCTGAACAAAATAATCACATACATGGACCAAATGTCCACAAAAATAACAGGAACAAAGAATAAATAAAATTTAAAAATTGCATGATACAAGAACAAAACATAATGAACAAAAAAGAACAGCATATGAACAAAATCAAGAAGGACGTTAACCGAAAATAAAAAACCGCTCTAAAAAAGTGGAAATAAACGTTGCCAAATAATGCGTGTTTTTCTGTTTGTTTCTGACTTTCAGAGACTGATGTTAATCTAATACTGGGCAAGTCTATCATTATCCTAGGGATTTAAAATGATATACAGTTAGAAAGCGCTCGGAGAGCGTAGACCAGCTCGTTCCCCATACGACATTATTAGGTTATGTGTCTACAGGCAAGGTTTTAGCACCACAAAGGTCCACATGAACTAATACAGTATTTAGCTCACAAAATAGCGGTATAAGACATTTTCAGGCGAATACCGGGTGGATTAAAAGGGATACTGTAGGAAATGGATGGATTGTGGACTTTGAAAACAATATACCCTGCCATATGAAGCACTAATCCTCATTGCTCTCGGGGGATTTGCAGCTGCTTGACCTTTTTTGATGCCAGTAGCATAAGGGCAGATAAGTGACTTCCCCCTCGATGAGTCCATCTGATCCAACTGTCCAAGTTGTGCAGAATGTTGGAGATGATGGTGTGCCATTGATCTTGTTTTGTTTGAACATTGTTGGGACAATGTTAGGTAACAAAATGAATAAAAATGACCACAACAACCAACAACATGGATGAAATGAAAAAAAAAATAATAGCCAATAAAATGAACAATGCAATGTAAAAAATACAAAAAATAATAATTGAGAAAATGACCAAAAAGTAAACAGAACAATCTAACAATGACCAAAAATGAACATAACAACACTGGTGTGTGAATGTGTGCATAAATGGAAAGCAGTGTTAAGCAATTTGAGTTCTGTAGGGTAGAAAGTGCGAGTGCAAGAACATTCACCATTTACACATGGGTTGTTTGTAAGATTTTTTTTAAATTCTAGTAAAAACTGACATTCGCATATGAAAGAAAGACAATATAATAGTGCAAAATTACAGTTAAAGTGCAGATCTGTACAATAAAGTGCAACAGGTGTAGCAGCAAAAGTCAGTCATTAGGTTGCGTATGGACAGACAGGCAGGTGGTACATGAGGGCAACAGCCAGGGGAGTGTGTGATGGAATCACTGTGGAATTGTTTTGATAAGTTTCTGCAACGTCACAACATTTATTTCTGCCCAGAGTTGCATTAATTTTTCACAAAGATATTGTATCGAGTCAAACCACTGTGCAAAGTCTTCTCCAGCACATTCCAAAGTTTATGCTGGAGGCCAAACCATGTGTGAAAATGATGTCTGACGCTCCCTGAACCACTCTTTCACAATTTGAGCCCAATAAATCCTGGCATTGTCATCTTGGAATATGCCCGTGTCATCAGGGAAGAAAAACATCCGTTGATGGAATAACCTGGTCATTCAGTATATTCAGGTCGTCACATGACCTCATTCTTTGGACACATAACATTGTTAAACCTAGTCCTGACCAACTGCAACATCCTCAGATCATAGCACTGCCCCCACAGGCTTGTAGAGTAGGCACTAGGCATGATGGGTAAATCACTTCATCCACCTCACTTCTTACCCTGATGCACCATCACTCTGGAACAGGGTAAATCTGGACTCACCAGACCACATGACCCCCCTTTGCTCCAGAGTCCAATCTTTATGTTTCCTAGCAAATTGAGTCTTTTTTTCTGAGTAGCCTCACTGATTAGTGGTTTCCTTAAGGCTTAACGCAGCTGTTTAGTCTCAATGCCTTGAGTTCCCTTTGCACTGTGTGTGTGTGTGTGTGTGTGTGTAAATGCTCTCACTTTGACTGTTCAACATTGCCCTCAGGTGTTTTCTTTGCTTGATGCCAGTATTTTGACCCTTCTGAATTGATTAACATTTTTTCCACGACCACATGGTTAAGAAATGAAAAGCTACTCAGTGCATCTTTTTGGGGTAAATAACTTGGTTCCAGCTGAAACATAATCACCCATTCAATGATTTTCCAGTGGGAGGCTCGTACCTATTTGCATTCAGGTGGTGAATGCTTTTGGGCCAGGCAGCGTGTCATACACAAAGGAGCGAGCGCATTTGATATTTGATCTGTTTATGTGTTTAGGTTATGAAATACTTTGTGCCACTGTCAGTATGACTCTTAAAATGCATTTCCGATTTCTTTGAAGCTTTCCTGTGGGAAAGTGGCAGCGTGCGAGGCATCCCCGTGGCAGAGTTGTGATTGCCTCGCTGTCTGCCACCATGTGAAAGTTCAGTACAAGCACATGGGGAATCAATGAACTATCTGAGAAACCCCCAAGAGTTTGTTTGTGTGTGTGTGTTCGTGTGTGGGGGTGTGTGTGCATGTGTTAGAGAGGAAACTTCACAGGTAGGGTCATAAAAATGCATTGGCTAGAACATCATATCAAATCAAGATGGAGAAATGTAAATCGTACTGGCTGCAGCAACATGACAATGGTGTGAAGTGTAGAGAGATGTGTGATTTTAGAAATGAAATGTCACTTTGTTTACTGATGCTGTAAAAGGATGGCAGCAAAGTGCTATTGTTTTTTTTTTTACATTTGGAACTTCAGGGAACTGCAATTATTATTACATTAAAGTGAAATCATAGTCACTGTTCCTTAGGGTTTTCATCCTCTTTACTGGCACTTGCATAACAACATGGATGCCTTAAAATGGTCAAATATTGAAGCTAGATCTAGGCACTAAAATGATAATTACTGCTTCCTGCAGCAGGCACGTGCTGCTGTTGCCAAGTACAGCAATATCTGTATCCAGTCTGTTAATCCATAAAAATGAAGAAGACCTGGAGCAAAGGAATGTTTATTTGTCACTTAAATACATCGGTCAATACAGAAGCTACTTTTTCCAAACTCATCACACAGTCTGCATTGTCAACATTGCACCAAACAGTTACTCTTACCCACAATACCCGCTCAAACCACCAAAATACTTTATACATGTCTCAAAGTCAGTTTATTAATCCAAAAACTGTCAACGATTCTCCGTTGAAAGCAGAAGCTGTCACTCATAACATACAGACCTAAAAACATTAAGAACAGTGAGTGTCAGTGTAAAGAAATAATAACCTGGTCTCTGACATTTGATTTATCACACAAATGAGCAATTTATCATAGAACAACTTTTTCACTTTATAGACTGTACAAAAATTATGTGACAAGAATGAAGCAGAAAAGCAGCTGCTTCAATATCCTTTATAGAATCGTACATACCGTAACATTTTAGAAATAATAAGTTGAAAGCAAAACATCACTGTCAGTCCAAAATTATTTTCTTTTATATATTTTGCTGCGATTTTCTATATATTTTACAAAAATAAAATGACAGAAATTCATCATCTTATCACATTCGTATTTTTTCCTTTGGTCACTGCATGCATTTTGTGTGAAAGCAATGAAAAATGATTCAAGGTTTATTTTAGCATCTGAACAAGCCTGTAAAACCTGTCTCGATTTACAGAATTGCAAATGCAGTTTTTAGACTTACAAATATGATAAATAACAGAAATATAATTTTGAATTTTGACTTGTTTACACCCAGGTGCATATCATAGTAGGGCAGATGTGATTTGTACCCAAGAACAGAATACTTAATGAGACTTCAGTGAATAGTGAATAGATCCTTCACAGGGCACAAAATATGATTCCTGCATGAAATATAGACAATATTTTCGCCTGGGTTTTTTGTTCTACTTTACTTGTGTAGTATATTATTATACTTCAGTTGTGTAGTATAGGGGTGTTGTGTCCTGCAGCTCTTTAGCCCTTCAGCAGTGGCTCCTGTGGCTTTGTTCATTAATACATTATAATAAATCAAAATGAACAAAATAAGCTGTACGTCAACAAAAGAAGAACATTTAACTACATAATGAAAAAACTAAGAAAAACAAGATGCAAATAATCTACAAAATGAACAAAGTCATCAAGAAAATGAATGAAATGAATCAAAAATGACTCAAAATAAGCAAAACTATTCAACATAGTTAGAAAATTTAAAAGATTAAGACACGCCTGTGTAAGATAATCAGGAAAATGAACAAAATTATGAAAATGTGTAAAATATGTAAACAGAATTAAAATGGATTAAAAATTGTTATGAAATATTCAAGAAAGTTAATAAAATATATTTAATTTAAACAAGAAAATGAGAAAAAAAATAGACAAAAGGAATGACCAAAATAATCAGGGAGTGAATTTTTTAAAAATGAACAAAAATGGAACCAAATAATCTGAAAACTGAACAAAAATGAAGAAAAACTGGTCAAAAATAATAATTTTTTTTTTTCTAAATTTGTTTGAATAAAAATGAAGAATTAATAAAGTAATAAACAAACCAAACAAACATAATGAGAAACATAACAAATTGCTGTAATGCTGCCAGCTAAAAGAATGTGTCATATTTCAAATGGCACATAAAGGGTTTCAATATTTTTTTGCAGCTCCAGACACTTTTTTCCTTTTTGTCTAAAAATGGCTCTTTATCATAGTCTGTATATAAAACTGGACAAAGTGACCGTGACGTCATCCATTAGTTTCTGAAGGGTTGTTTTGAAGCCAATCAGGTTGTCACATCCTGAACGACATATCAGAGCCAAAAACAGGATGTAACCATATTTGGATGAACAGCAGTGGGGCTTGTTCATGCCAGGGGACTCATGAGAAGCTAATATAAGCTGCCCATGAGTCCTGTGTTACTTACTGACGTGGTTATACAAGTCATATTACACGTTGATAGTGTAAACACTTACCCACAGCTGCAGTCAAGTGTATGTCATGTACAACTTTGAACATATTGAATAAATAGAAGCTACAAAGGTCTGAATCGGTCCAACTTCACTAGCAAACTGTTACTATAGCGACATGTCAATCGACCCCCAGCACGGCAGTGTTAGATTATTTGCTGTAATATCGTCATAATGGAGCAAAAAGTTAAAGATCACGTTACTCATTAGAGGGTGCAAGTAAAATGTTTGAGACCATGATGAAAATATATTGGCTAACAGCAGGGTTGTGTTTGTAAATTCACCCCACACGTCTGCTTGTGGGTCCGGTGACAACAGCACCCGTGGCGTCCGTTGGTCCGTCGGACCGCATCCTTGTTCTAATTGAAGCGGCCAGCCCGCTCTTGGGTAGCTGGCTATTGTTCAAAGTTTGTTGTGGTGAATGTATGTAAAAGTGAAGGTGATGGCGTGCTCCTAGACATTCGGTTCTCAGTCCATGGTTCAATGTGGTCCGTTTTCTCTCAAGCCATTCTCTCACACTCTGGATTTTAATTGTGTTGAATCTCAGAATCTCTCAGTTTTTCACTGATAGTCTCATCCTCCGGATCCTAATTTTTCTCTTCAGCTGCGTCGCATCACCTGCTGACCCGCCAGCTGCTTCCAATGTCCGCTGATGAAAGAGAGCTCACAAACCATGCCCACCTCCTCCGAAATGTCAATCAGTGAATCCTTAGCTGAAACCACACCCCCTTAAACTGAACCGTAACAGTGACATAGTAGCTAAGATTTACCACGCAGGCTAAATGGAATACAAAAATTAAGTTAATCACGGTTTGAGTTTGTATGCTGGTCCTTTCTTTGCCCCTTTGTGTGGGCTTGTACTAAGGGTATTGACACCACAGGTATAGCTGTTAAAACCCATCTTCTTTTCCGAATCACTCAAAAATCTCTACGGTATTCCTGATATTCTTCTTTGTGTCTTGCGTTTTGTTTGTGATTGTGTTCTCCAGGGGTAAGTCTGCTCATTCCGGCGGGAGCCATTCCTCAGGGCAGAGTCTATGAGATGTATGTGACAGTTCAGAGGAAGGACAACATGAGGTAAGCAGTGTCAACACCCAGAGCTGTGTTTAACCCCGTCGGTGGTAGCGTGACACACATATCCTGAAATTGCTGTCATATCACAGCTAAACACCACATGACTCTGTCATTCTCTGTGCACCTCCAGGCCCTCAGTGGAAGATGGACAAACGGTGTTGAGCCCAGTGGTGAGTTGTGGCCCCCCCGGAGCCCTGTTGACCCGGCCCGTCATCATCACCATGCACCACTGCGCTGTATGTGACGGCCAGCAGGACTGGCTGATCCAGCTAAAGAACCAGTTGCCGCAGAACCAGTGGGAGGTGAGAGAAGTTTAACATGTGTTAAGTGTGTTTTTGACTGTAGTTATGTGCTTGCTATGGCACATAATTACAAGCATGGATAAATGTTTGGCATTTGGCATAATTCTTTATAAATTTGGCATCTAACTCCTGTGACTTTGACAAAACACATTCAAATCCCAGATCATACCATACCATCTTTATTTATAAAGCACTGTAAAAACAACAAGGCTGACCAAAGTTCTGTAAAACAAAATAAACAAAAAAAAACTAACACAGGACAGAAATTTAAAAAAAAAAACAAGGCAGTTACGGAATCCCCAGAATCACACGCTTAAAGAATATCATTAAAAAACCCTCAACAGGGCAGACTCGGTGCTATGGTGAGCCTTAAACCCAGACTGAAATACTTCCATGCTATACTTCCTGGGTATAAACAATCTTTTCTCAATCGTTTATTTAAAAAAGGAAATTTAGACATTGGTCTGAAGTTCGACAGCACAGCAAAGTCTAGACCAGCCTTTTTGAGCAGAGGTTGAACAACAGCATGCTTAAAATTTTGGAATAGCAAATTTGAAGTCAGACTGCTATTAATGATACTGAGGATAGAAACACCTCGTTCAGAAGTGGAGGAGGAACATCATCATAAGGAGAGCCGGAAGGCTTCGTTCTCAGAGTCAGTTCCTCTAGGAACATTAAGTTAACAGGCTGGAAATGATGAAACACGACCGAACAGGGATAGTGAAATCAGGGCCCTGATGCTTAAGACCTTATCCAAAAAAAAGTGTCGAAATTTCTCACAGACTTGTCTAGATGCTTCCAGGGGCACAGGTTCATGAACATTTGAAACTGAGTTGAGTGTATTAAAAAGAATGTGAGGATTATGAGTTAAAAGCAATAGTTTCAGGAAAAAATAATGACCTAGAGGCTTCCACCGCTCTCTGATAACATTGCCAGCTTTCTCTCAGCATCTGAAACGACACCTGCAGCCTGTGTTTTTTCCACTTTCGCTCCACTCTCCGACTCGTCTAACGGCCTGGGTGTTGTCATTTAACCAAGGCTCTGACCTGAACTTTGGTTTCCTGGTTTTAAATGGAGCGACAGTGTCAAGAGCCGTTTGACAGCCAGATGTAAAGTGAATTGTTAGTTCTTTGGTATTTAAAATAGATGTCTGCAGGGTCCTTTCAAAATTAAACGGCAAAGAAAACTGAGCAGCAGTGAAAGGGTTTAAAGCATGGTGAAGTCGAGCAGGAGCACACCAAAAAAATCAAATATCACAGGCATGCAATCATAAAAAACTGTGTCACCAATTTTTAAATTAAGAACAGATAAACCACAAGATAAAACAAGATCCAATGTTTGCCCACGTTCCTGCCTAGGACTATTGACAGACTGAATAAGGTTGAAAGAGATCACCAAATCTAAAAAGTCCTTCACAAAAGGCTTTTTGGGACAACAAACATGATTATTAAAATCTCCCGTAATTAAAACTTCCTCATACTTGGGTGAAATTTCAGCCAAGAAATCAGTACAGTCACTTAAAAGGTCCTTGTTGTACTTTGGAGGATGGCACAGCACTGCACAGGGCAGCGGAGGAGAACCGCCCAGCTCGAAGAGGCACAGTTCAAAGCTGGAGAACACCGAGGAGGATAGAGGCTTACAGTGAAATATCGATTTAAACACACACCGCTAACCCTCCACGACCCCAAGATCTCAGGGAATTAATGTAGGCACAGTCACGCGGCAACCGTTCAAGGAAGGCGATGAACTCACCAGGAGAAGTCCACATTTCTGTCACACAGAGGACATCCAATCCCTGGCAGGTGAAGAAATCTTTCAAGATTAAACTCTTATTTCATATGAGCCTGGCGTTGACCAACCCCATCCTGAGGGGAAGAGCATGTGCCACCAGCCGCAGGTTCAACTGATTCGCTCCTCGCCAGCGGTGGACTGTGGCACAAGGGCTGGATTTAAAAGCTTTTTGCGATCGTAAACCAGAAGTGATTTGACATTTTGTGTGACACATAAAAACAGCAGCAACAAAAGCACCCACAGCGTAGCGAGCGGTAGACGGCCTGCCACACACAACGGCACCGTCTATATCACAGTATTTAAGGAATGGTGTACTATTTATGGTGCATACAACCAGCAATAAAACCTGCAAAAATGTTTTATTTTCATTTTTAATGGGAAGGTATCGATAGAGTGATCAAAACCGCACCTTCTCACAAGCCAGAAATGCTCGCACGATAAAAACAAGGTTGGAACTTTAAACATCTCAGAAGACTTCACTTCCCAGTTCACGTGGTGTCTTCATGTCCAGTACAGTGGAACCTGGGTTACGAGATTAATCCGTTCCGGGATCAGGCTTGTGAAGCGAAAACCTTGTGAGCTGGGCGTGGTTTTTCCAAAGGAATACATGTAAAACTAATTAATCCATTCCAAGACCCAAGAAAAGTCCCATAAACAGTATGTATTACACACCTGTACATGCATGTTTATTCATTATTATTATTTGAAAAGGGAGTTATGTTAATTATTTGAAAACGAATGCATGAAATTAGTTCTAAATATGATTTATAATGACACGTTACCTTGGAGACACACGGCTGCAGGTGAAGGAAGCTTGATGACAGACTGAATGTAAAGAACAAACTTAATCTAAGAAAGAACTTAACACTACCTTAACACTATTTTTTAAAATGGTGGACGTAGTTCAACTGTATTCCTTAGCCAAATCGGTAACTCGAACACCACGAGAATTTTCTTGTGTTTCATCTGCATCGAGTTCATATGACGGGTTTTCTTTTCACCACTAGCATACTTCTTAGGTCCCACGATGAAAAAACACAGAACAAAGCACTATTTCAGGTGAAAAAGGCACAAATATGAAGCACAATACAGCACGAGTTTCACTTGTAAGCTTCCAGTTGGTCATGAGCAGCCGAGAGCAGAATTATTTTACTCGTAACCCGAGTTTCTGCTCGTGAGCTGGTACAAAATTTTGCCCGACGTCTTCCTCATAACCTGAATATTTTGTGTGCTGAAGCACTCGTAACGTTGGGTTCCACTGCATAAGCTTTGTTATTTCCAAAAGTTGCACGGAGTGTTCAGCTTCAGACAAATATTGGAAACTATATTGCAATAAGTGACATTTTCTACATTTGTACAGAGCTTCCCAATCTGTTGTCAGGTTAAACGGGGCCGTTGGGCGACTTTGTCACTTTGAGGCTCTTTGCCCGAACTCTGTAAGTCACTGAACTTTGGGAGTCAAACAAACCAACATGAATACATGACCAAAACATAACAGTTTGGGTGAATAACAGCCTTGGAGGAGGTATGCGCTGTCTGAGTGCCTGTTAGCAGGATTACACAAAAACTACTGGACAGATTTTGATGACCTTTTCATCCTTGGGCCAAGGATGCACATTTTGTTGATCATTTTGGTAATCTTTGGTTTATTAAGCTGATAATTTGCTTATAATGTTGATCTTTTTTTTTTTACAACAGGGAAATTTTATTTATGTCTCAAAAAACTATAGAGGCCTGGCCCTCATTTTCAATGATGTTGAGAGGTCAAAGAAACAGAAGGAATAATCCATAGGAAAATAGAGACAAACATCAGAAAACAAAAATCAGCATATGCTTAACAGCAAACAAACTCCACCAAAAACGTCAATGCAGCGAAATAAGAACAGTTAAAAACACTGACATTCAAAAGCAACACTATTTTATTGTACTTAAATTAAACAAATAGCTGTTTTTGTTGTTGTTGTATGTTTGGAATTAATGCAGATCATATAACAGTCAGATTATCTATCTATTTGTATTCTCACCTGCCTGTCCTTCCATCTGTCATTTTTTAGTTTCAGTCGCCGAACTCAAAGACCAGTTAATATTTTTTCATCTAAATTTCTGCAGTCTTCATTTTTTTTACTACTACACAACTCCTCTGATGTCAGTGGGCAAACTGAAAGTAAATGAGCTAACAGAGCTGGGCACGATGGCTCAAAATGGCCATAAACATATTTATATCAGTTAATCAAGAGCCCATTAAACCCCATAATCACTGTCCAACAGGAAAACAATTTTGAAGCACTTTCACTGTGTTTTTGTAGGCTTTTTGAGTTAGTGAACAAGGTACAATGCTGTGAAAAGTGCCCCCCCCCCTTCCTGATTTCCTACTTTATTGTATATTTTCACTTTTTCACACATGTAGGTTTGGATTCTTTCTTTTTTCCCCCTTGAAAATAAAAACCGTCATTTAAAAACAGCATTTTGCATTTTGTTAGCTTAGTAAATTCATTATTTAAATTGGTTTGGTGACATACGACATACAGTAAGTGTGACAAATATACAAAAAAAGTAAGACAAGGCCACTTTTTCACTGCACTGTATTTGTGGATATGGCGAAACACTGCAAGCAGTACAAATACGCAGTCGCATCTCACATCATCAGTCTCTTCATTTGCCAAATAATGGTGAAAAAGGATGATCTTCAGGGAGTGAGCACTTATTTTCTCCTTCTGTAATGAAGTTACTTATGGCACAGAAAGAGCTGCCAGACCGGGCCACATGCCTGTGCGACATTGATAAATTACTTCAACGTGGGCAATAAAGCTCAGTGTAAGCTGAGTATTTTAAGGAGGTAATAAGTATTGATTACATCACTGACGTGTCAAGAATGCAGATGTTAATATCCAAGGTGACAGCAGCTTCCTTCATATTACTTTTTCTTTCCACCTAAAGCAGCTTCCATGCTGGATGTGAGGAATAGTGCTATGTATGATATACTCGATCAGAATATGTATTCATCAGTACAGTCAAAATAGATGGAGAGATGAACTATTTCAATATATTTACAGTATATATAGTCATCAACACCCAGCTATAATAATAATTTTCACTGGCATTTGGAATCAAAACCCCTCCTCCGTCAACACACAAATGCAAACACAGTGTCATTGAGCAAACATGGTGTTGTGATAATGATGAAGACAGCAGGTCATATAATGAGGAACATGTTGGGCTTTTCTGCTTCAGTAACTCTCCAGCAGAGAATTATAATCCTAAGCCTCTAAAACAAAAACAAAAACCCCAGATACATGCGGTCAGAAATTTGTGAATTAATGATGTAGAAGTGGGCTTTAGTTTACATGTTTATCTATTTGTGCTTGCACATTTGTATGTTTGAAGCAGGGGCCTACTTTTCCAGCGCTGTCCTGCAGGAGCAAAGAGTCTAATGATCATCCATAAAACTGCTGTTAAACAGCCTTGCACACAATAAAATACTGTCATTTGTCTTCTGTCTCTTGTATTAGCCTGAATTAATGCAGCTCGGAGGAGTGTTTGGATCAGAGTGAGAATGACAAGAGACAGAAACAAAGGGAACATAAGAACAAGAGAGAGGTTAAAGATAATACTGCCTATATAAATGTAATTAATAGAAAAAACTGATTTGGAAAGTGTTGATTTGAAAAATGTTATAAACTGTCACTGTACTTGATCCTTTAATAAGGTTCTGTGTATAGTGTTACGGGTTTGCCTCGCAGTTAGCTTACAAATGTTATGATTACATTCTTGGATGCCTAACACGACGCTACACTACCTGGATGAATCCCGTAACTAACCTCATCGACCCCTGCGTGGGTC
>JAQQAE010011598.1:0-13538 GCA_029823295.1 Pseudamia nigra | reverse complement strand
AAGTGATTACCAGTCATGATCATTCAAGATTTTTTTCCAACCACATTTTTTCTTCGAAGATGATGGTTCCCCACTATATCTATATCACTTGTTGTCAGCTGAAACATAATCACCCATGTAGAAATTATCCAGTGGGAGGCTGGTACCTATTTGCTTAGTTAAATCCAGGTGGTGACCTTTTTTTGGCCAGGCAGTGTATCTAATCATCAAATTACATGGCAACAATTAAGTGCATTTAGGCATGTTGTATATCCTTGTCCTGTTTTAGGCATGTTTCCACCGCAGGAACTTCAGGGTATAAGGGGTGAGGGTGAATTTACAGCAACGTCTTCTCACCCGGCCCTCTTGGCCACCATCTCCAATGCATAGTAGGACTCACCACCGACTTAATCAGTTTGTGAAATCCTCAATAGCGCAGAATCCAAGCAGTATCTGCACCTCTGCATCAGTCCATTTATCATACATTATTCTTTTGATTGTAATATCTGTTGATACTTCTAAATCTTACTATTTACTACTTATCTTTCGCAGGGCCTTAAAAATGCTGCATTTTTTGCTATTGATGTCATGTCTTGCTCTGGGTGAATCCAAGCAGTATCAAGTAAAACTTTTAAGTTCCACCCAGGTGTTTTCAGGGCCACCTGGAGTACCCACCCAGAAGCAGGGACTTGGTTAGACCCCATAAAGGTTCTTGTAATTTGACCCAGGGGGATGGTTCCTGCAGTGGAGACACACACCAAAGGCCCTGAAAAATTACCCCAAAGTGCCTGCGATGGCAACTCCCGTTTTGTGTCCATCAACAATCCTTCTTCATATATCTGAAAAAATTTCTTTTGTTTCTGTCATGATGCTATTACAAGCAATACCTCAAATCCTTTCTGAAGTCAATGTTGGAAAAATATTTAGCTTTAACTTGGTTCACACTCTTAGGCCATTACTCAGTGAAAGAGTGGTGGTTTGTGGTTTGCATGAATACAAATATCATTTGTTCTGGGGGTTAATAATATTGACTTTGTTTTTTTTCCCCTAAAATATCTGTTTTATTTACAAATAAAATAACTTACTTCTAAATGAAATCAGCATGCTTTGAAGTGCTCTGTTAACAAATATGGCACTCTTTTAAACAGCAATTGAGAAAAATCTGAAGAAAAAAAAAGTCACATAGTGACTAATAACTTTCACCTCAACTTTACCTACCAACTAAAAGGAAAAATAATGAAATAGCAATAAGGGTATTTGTTTTTTTCAAATGCTGTATATGAAATGTGCACCTGTAATACGAAATTGGCAGTCATGTGTGTATTTTAAAGCACTTCCTCCTAGAAATGCCTACCTGTTGTTGCTGGGCTGTACTGTGGGGAGGGAATACTGCCTGGAAGCCTGGAGGCCCAGCAGAACCAGGGAGGGCCTGGCCTGGCAGAGCATGCCCCATAGGGGGCATCATCCCTGGGAACCCTTGCCCAGGTGGTAACCCATAGGCCTGGAGCTGGCCATTAGGAGGAAGATGAACCTAAGATAAAGAACTGGTTAATACTGTACAAGCATCACCTAGTTTTATGAATATACAATTTATTGGGTGAAACATATTTCCTTCAGTGTGTGATGCATGTACATTTCAAATCCTGGTTAGAAAGGTTTTCTGAAATAATACAGTAATATCCAATCAAACATCTCTTCCTGAACTCTAAAAAGCATATCTGCTGCAAACTGGATTGTGTATATGCTAGAAATAGCTTGTTACCTGCTGTGAGAGATCCTGTGGCATATTCATGATATGTGGTTTAAAGTGCTCCATGTGCTGTGGAAAGGCTGGAGGCTGTTGCTGCATACTGTGATAATAAAAATACACCATGAGCTTCACAGCTTCTGGCTCATCTCTAAAAGTCAATCAAACCTTCCTACTTCTTGGCATTTCACACCAACAGTAGTATAAGTTACAAGAGTCCTTACAACGTGGGCTGAGATGAGATTTCATCCTTTTTTGATTCTTCTCCAACTTCTGGTTCATCGTCATAGTCAAAACGATCCAGCAATTTCTATTTGACAGATGCATAAGTATAAATAATAAACAAATGATATTTTTAGGTGGAGGAGCTTACATTTTTACTCCCACATACAGTCTGTTTTGTGATACCACTGTGAATTGTCATTCACTGCAACATAGACCAAATACTGTTCTATAAAATACTTTAACTGTGCCTACCTTTAGTTAACACACTGACAGCACATACAAAACTACACTGTCACCTTGTCAAAAGCGGTCTTCTGCTGGATGGGTTGGGTGGGCAAGGGAGGATGTGGAGCTACAATGCTAAGGCCAGGGGTTGCACTATGGGCCTGCATTTGAATGGTTGGGAGAGGAGGCTGAGTGTTGGTCTCTGGCTTCACTGGCTGCTGTTGAAAGTTCTGGAGCATCTGCTGAAGCTAAAATGGCAAAGAGTAGAAAGGGAGCATTTAGCAAAAACCTGAGTCAAATCTTATGCAAATCTTCATTATTTCATTATTGATACACATACACACACACACACCTGTTGACCCTGTGAAGACTGGAAGAGCTGTGCTACAGCAGCAAAGGCATCAGAGTTGTGCAGCTGAGCAGCTGATGTCAGTGTGGAGTTTACTGATACTGCAGTAACTGGCTCTTTGGCTGGAGGAGGGGAAGAACCTGAAGGCACAGACACAGTTTGAATGTATCTGAGTGAGGGAGAGATGGAACTCAACACCATCAACAATGACTCAGAATTCTGTATATGAAAATGTAACAACACACATGAAAAAAGGTGGTATAAAAACCGTTTGAATGTTATGTAAAGACAACACACATATATTACCTGGTTCATCTGTCCCAGTGTAGGGTGCAGCAGCACTACTGGATCCAGCTGCCATGTCCAAGAGAGGCTGAATAACCTCAATTTTGAAAACACCATTTTTCTGCCACAAGTTCAACACCCGCACAATTTTACTCTACAAAATAAAATGAGTAAAAATGAGTAAAAGCTGAATATCTTCAGACACATTTCAGTGAGACCAACATGACTGCTGTTGAAAAACAATGTTATCCTTAGAACTGTGCCATTTACAACTGCAATAAAGTTTACAACACTTAAATCTCTGTCAGTTCTCTTTAATCTTACCCTGTCCTCGTTGGGGCAAAGGCAGAGGTTTTCAAAAGTCCCTGTAATGTTTTTAGTAAACCTAGGACCAAACACGTCCTTGTCTGGTCCAAACTGATGTCTGGACTGTCTGACAATGGAGTCCACCACATATAGACCAGCCACCTTGTATTCAGGTTTACACTACAGCAAATGGAAAAACACAAGATTATTTAATGTATTTTTCAGCAGGTGAAAAACAAGTGACGATTTTACTGGAACATGGCTCACCTTTTTGATAAACTTTTCCACAATCTGAACAACATGTTTGTAGAGCTGAATGAAAGAGAGGTGAAAGATATCCACTTTAAATACTGCCAAGAAAAACTCTCTGAACACAAAAGAAACCAGGTTGGTCCTTACTTTCATAGCTTTGATGGCTGATTTGGTGATGGAGATCATCTTTGCCCTTGATATTGGGGGCTTGGAATCCATCAATGAGAATAACTAGAGAGAAAGTAAACAATAAAAGCAGGTGTGAGATGAGAGGAATTCTGGCAAGACATACTTATAATAACAAAACAAAACTTTTCAACTTGTCGGATTAGTGGCAACAGGTACACAAGTATGTTATAAACTACATAATTACAGTGCTAACAGATAGAATGACGAGAATTCATGTTAGCGTGTCAAAATTGTACACTGTCGCCATGTACATTGAATATTTTTGCAGTGATTGCCCCATAAATACAGTCATAATAAAGTTGTACACCTTAAGTCTGGATTTTCTGATTCTGCTTGAAAATCTACACTGAATTCTCACTGCCTCTGCAACTCGTGTAATTGTTTAAGACGATACATACAACACATGAACATACGAGACGACTTGCTTAACTGAAATGTATCAATACAAATACTGGAATCCTGACCCACACTGTGACACTCTGTCTACATTTGAGCATTTATTAGTGGCCTAATAACATGGGAGTTGCAAGCACACAATACATGTCTAGTAAAACCAAGGTGATCAAGAACATAAACGTGTAGATCATCTCAATAAAGTTTATTGGTTTTATCTATGACAGCAATCATTACCAAGACTGTGAGGTACAAGTGTCATTGGAAATGAACAATTGGTAAATGTCGTGTAAGCAATAGGGCTCGTTTTCATCGACAGGAATGAAGCGGTGTGCTTTCTTCAATGAGCTACTAGTAGCCTTTAGCGCACACACTCTCCAGCTAACAAACATTACCCACAACAGCAGCTGAAAACCAAAACTTTGTGCAATTTAACTGCAACCAACGGTGATTGGTAAACATTAACTAGCTGGCTAATATTGAGAAAGGCGTATCATTTATACTAGCAGTGAAACTGCATGATCTGTTTGTGAACACAAACGTTAGCTCGGTTAGCCTTGAGCCAGGTAAAATGGACATATGCAGCTAGCTCGGCCACTGCTGTATCCTGCTCGGCCTGTTCGGCTAACCCCGGTTAACACAGCTCCATGTCCAGCAGCAGACTCGCCGAGCTCAGCCTCTCAATGGGACGAACGGGCAGCTTACCTCATGGTTGAAGGCGTTGACGGCATCCATGACTGCCCGAAGCTACGAGCCTTTCCCCAAAACCCAAAGTCCAGTTTAAAGCGCTGTTTATCGATGGAGGGGTCGGTACAACATGTCCGCTCCCGGTAGCTAACGACAGCTAGCCTAGCATCAGCACCTCTCGGGTCGGCGGGCACGGCAAAGCATGATGGGACTCTCAGCTGTTATTCTCCATGATGACCGCTAGATGGAGCCGTAACGCTGTGAATGCAATTTTATCAAACGTAGCGTGAACTAAATAACCATGCCTTTGTTACAAGATTATAAACCTACACTAACCAGACAAATTTAAATTCATTGGAATTAAAATGTACTGTGAACTGTTGTCACAACTGCACTTTCACCAGCTTCAAAATGCTGCCACTGAATCTTGCTGCTTTTTTATTGACTTGCCTTTTGTGTGTTTACAGTTTTGTATATACTATATTATATGTGCTACTTATTTAACATATATACATTACATATATACTATATATAATATATATATATACACAATACATATATGTTATATATAATATATATAAAACATATACATATATGTATAATGCTGTATATATAATGTAGCATCCATTTATTTACTATACCAAGAGCTGAGTTCTGCTTTTTGTTCTTTTCATGTTTTTATAAAGTATCCTTATGTGTACAGCTGGTCGGTGTATGCAGACAAAATGTGTGCAAATCAATATTTTATTAACGTCTTTGTTTTTATTGTTTATCGAATCTGAACAAATTTTATTTGGTTCTGGGGTTAAGCCAACATTTATAGATAGACACTGTTTGATGCCATGATGCATTGCTTTGTACACTGTTAATCAAATTGGATAATTGTTTTATACGAAACATAATACCTAAGTTACCTGACGCCAAACACCAAATTCCAATTGTACAGAGTTAATTAGAGGCATATTACACACTGAGCGACATACCTGTTATTCGTTGAACAATTAATGTAGTGCAGACAAACTCCAATAGATGGCACTATACTGGTACTTTTGGCTCCACACGTGGAAGGCAGGCTTAGTGTGTAGGCTCCAGTGGTCCATCAATCAACATGCATTGCTCTCCGGGGTCTTTCTGGCAATCTGCAGAACAAAATAACCTATAACACCTGACAATGTAACGCCAAAGAAGGACAATAGCCCAAAAATACTCATGACGTGCTTTATACTAATTGTACTTTTTAATTGTATTTTTTAATCAAAAGGTTGTCTTCTTATTTACTGGATTTGCGAGTACTCCTCATATTCCATTCACAGATACACTGTACAGACAGACAGGAGCCAAGCCATATAAGGCTAGATTCACCTAAGTCAAACCCAAGAAAAAAAACTGTTCCAGACTGGTGCCCCTCCCTGCAGGTGTCCTCTCTAGATTGATGAACACCGTACTAATTAGGTCACTGAATACTTGAGTGAACCGGAGGTGGGAAAATGTTCCTTTGTCTGCTTCTGTCCTCTGAAAATCAACCAGTCTGTGCGACAATTTTTGGAAGAACTCCAAGTTCAGGAATAGCCAAATTTAACACCAACTAAGAATAGGAATAGTTTATTCATTCATTTATCTACACTGGAGGGGTAATTAAATGTCAACAGTATCTTTACAGGGACACTGGTTTGCAGCAAACAGCACATACACACATGGATATCAAATATTTACACATGAATAGAAACTCTATGAAACACAAAAATCCACAAAGACAAAATACAGTAGAAGTCAGATATTAGACAGTCAGATATTAAAATGGAAATAAAACAGAAATAATAGAATAACAGAAATAAGAACTGTAGGGGGCTGTTTTTGCCGCTTTACGCACAGCCCCCAATCCTTTACGCACAGCATCTGACACAGAAATTGCCCTTCAGGAATTTTAAAACACCTAAACCTAACTATTCCTGGAAACTGGCTTCTCTGCACACACCGTAAATGTATTCTTTGTTCATATCAAGTCCAATTTGAGCGCACGACGCAAAACACCGGGTGGAGTTGTATCCCTTGTTCGCGCATGTGCTCCGCCCGTCTCCGCTGATTGGATCGACAATTACCTCTTGCAGCCTCACTGTGCTACAGGCTCCGCGTACTTTTTTCACTCTCACACTTAGAAACGCCCACTCTGATGACCGGGAAAGTCGCTTCAAACTGAGAAACACGCTGGCTGCCACACATTATTCAGAAGCTGATCATGTAGAGAGGAGACACTAGAAGACGTAGACTGAGGGAGGGAGGGTTTTTAACCGCATAAGTATCCAAACAGATTGAGTCAGTTCCTAACTCTCCGTGGCAGAGGGTGACAGATTTTTTGTGTGTCATTTAAACCTAAGCTGACACACTCATCAAGACTGGCAAAGTGCTGAGTGCGCTCACTGGATGCTTTGGGTGAACAGGTGGCGCAACCTCCGGTTCCCTTAATTTGTTATTAGGGTCGGATACAGACAGACAGGAGTGAAGGCACTTCATTCAGCCTGCTGGACCCGGAGCATTTAAGAGCTGCCTGTAGGTGAAAGCACAGCGGCTCCGTTGTTCCCTTGTTAAAGAGGAGACATTCAACAAGGAGCTGTGATGCCAGTGGCTGACAGCGACATGGTGGTGGAGAACAGCCACGGGTTACACGAGGGGAAAACCCCAAGCAATGCCGGGAGTGACAGCAGCCTCCCGGCCTCCCTATGCAGTCCTGCAGCGGACATCCTGAAGAACTTTTACCACACCAAGCGGGTCGGGAACTATCTTATTGGGAGGAAGCTGGGAGAGGGATCCTTCGCCAAAGTTAGAGAGGGTCTACATGCCTTGACTGGGGAAAAGGTAAGATGAGTCCTTCGGTCACAAACTGGAAATACTAATGATTGTTACAGTAAAACACAGGTGTATTTTAATGCATGCATGGCATCCACATGGATACATCTAATTCACACCAATTTGTAGACTTTTATTTAAAATGTAACTTTTATAGTGCACTTTACAGAAAGTAAAATAAGTACAGTATTTGGACTTTTAAGACTTATGTTCTAGGATCTAAATATCATGTGTGGCATCCGCAAATTGTCAGATGTGGTTTTAACAGGTGTCACCTGTTTAAGTCAACGCTCTCCTGCTGCATGCCAACCAGGAAAACTGCATTTAAGACCCAATAGTACCACGTCTCCCTGATTAACCGGCGCTTAAAGATTATTTAAGGAGACTGATCAACCTTGTTTGCACACCTTTAATGAGCTCATGCGGTTGTCGCAGCTGCTGAACGCACAGCAGGGCTTGTTTGTCAGCCAGGCTCCAGTGAAAATATTTACTTTTTGTGTGAAAGGGTGAGAGACGGAGAAAGCTGCTTGTTTTTCCTAACATGTGCTGGATGGTTGTGCGCATCGTGGCTTTGTCTGCTGCTGGTGATCTCACCACTATGAGCGCGCTGCCCTGTGATAGGGACAGAGGGGGAAATTGCTTGGCCTATGAGAAAGCAGAGCTGCTACTTGCATATGAAATCGTGTCTTTGATAAATGGGCTTGAGCCTCATTATGATTCCGCGAGCACAGGGGCTTTGAAGTGGACCGCCATTGGCCACTGGTTCTCTTTGTCTCTCCAAGCTTTTCCAGGAGCAGCTACATCATTTGCATATTGAAAAAACAGTCCTTTTTCCTATATCTCCATACATGTTAACCTATTTGTAAATATGTATCATCATCTCATTCAAATAAATCTGATGCATAATAATGATGAGCTCCTCTTGCCCCCCTCCCACCCTGTTGCTGTGAGGAGAAAAGCTCCTCTCTTACCCAGCTTCCATTTACTCTCTTTGTTGAGGATGATGCAAACCCTGGCAATCGCATAACCAAACGCAGCACAGGCTTTACCTCTCTTTACACTCTGCCTCTCTTTCAGTGAAGGGTCCAACAGGCAGGGGGAGGGAGAGAGGGCACTGAGTTTACTTAAGTAAAAAGCCGAGGGAAAAAAATCAGGAGGATTCCCACAACCTTTATTAGCATCACTAGAAAGTCAGCATGGATGTGAGGAAAAGGAAGAGTATATAAGCAAGGGGTCTGGTATTAAGGAGCAGTGAGAGATGGCGTTATGGTCAGGGGGCTAGGGAGGTCATATACATGTGTTTTGATGTCTGTAACCCACTTTCCCCACTGCCCTCCCTCCTCCCCCCTTTTCTGTCTGAGGGGTGCCTGACAAACAACCCCCATAAGCCCCCTAGCTGGGCACTCCCCTGGCCCGTTAGAGCCCCATCCCCCTCCCTTCGCATATAGACAGGCCAACTGTAAATACAGTGCCCCATCCCCCCATATATCTCCCCTACACCCCTTCTCATCATTTGGCTTGGTATAAACATGTATATTGTGTTGTGACAGTTCAGCTCATACACACACACACACTGTCTTAATTAGCAGCAGTAAAAAGGTTTTCAGAGGTGAATGAATTATCAGAGATGAAAGGAAAAATCAAGGCAAGCTGAAGGACAGAAGAAAGAAAAGACATACACCCACTGTGGCCCTCACCATTTCATTAATGGATATGGTGATTAGTTTTATTGGTCATGCCTTTCCATGTCTGTGCACTCTCCTTGAGATGATTTGCTGTGTATGATAGCCATGTTCTTGAACTCAGTCTAGACAGAATGTAAGGAGACATGGGACGAAAGGACGAAATAAGGTAGATGGATGTGTTATTGAATGCAATTAGCCACAGAGGGAAGCAAAGTGTGTATCATTGACAAGGACACATCCCATTCTGTGGCTGTTATGGGCATATTTTATGGCTTCTCCAATGACATAGCAAAGGCACAGACAGCACATGGGATGTAATTAAAAAGAACATGTCTGCCTGTAAATCTGTCCGCACAGTGTTCAGAAAAAAGAGCAGGGCTTTATTTCTCCTGCCTCACTCTTGCTTGTACATTTGCTCTTCTTGCCTGTGCGTTTAGCTGTAACTCTGTAGCAAATGGGTGAATATTAACAGACCATATGGCCTCTGCCACTTTTCAACAGTGTTTTCCACCACTTTATAATGGTTCACCAACCCCTGTAACCCACACATGGTGTATGTACACACACCTCCCCCTACAGCAGCCTCGGGGACATATAGCACCACAGTTGCCCCACATTGGGAGCAGCTGCAAGGGTGAGGTCAGTGTCGAGTGTCGAGGGTATCCTGTAATGTAGATGTGCTAACCCGTCACCTGTTACACCACAACACTGAAATCCTCACTGGGCACTGTGCTGCTCATTTCTCCATGGATACTGTTATAAGATGAAGTTGAACTGCAGATGCTAAGTGAGTGCTTCACTTAAAATCTGATCATTTATTGTTTCCAGGTGGCAGTGAAAGTGATTGACAAGCGGAAGGCCAAGAAAGACTCATATGTGACAAAGAACCTGCGGAGAGAAGGCCACATCCAGCAGATGATCCGCCATCCCAACATCACACAGCTGCTGGATATCCTGGAAACAGAGAACAGCTACTACCTGGTCATGGAGCTATGTCCTGGTGGGAACCTCATGAACCGCATCTATGATAAAAAACGGCTGGATGAGAGAGAGACTCAGAAGTACATCCGGCAGCTGGTGCTGGCTGTGGAGCACCTGCACAGGGCCGGGGTGGTGCACAGGTAAGAGAGACAGATAAAGTTCTAGAAAAAAGGAGGCCACTCTGAAATTTTTGACAGTTTGTCATTCGTAGCTCAGACCTTTGTTTTGCTTATAGATTAATGCTGACTTTAAAATCCCTGAGTCAGACATGATCCTCTTTCTCGAGTATGGGTTAAGTCCTTATTGTGCACATTACTGTTAATCCGCACATAACCAGCTTGTCCCTTCAGTCACTGAAATGTAACCGTTCCATAAAGTTGCATTTCATTTAAATTTTTTCATAAAAAGTGACTCATTCCAGCACATTTCTGTAACATACACTATTGCATGTAGAGATAAAATGCTTTTGATTTCATTTAGAGGAAAACAACACATACAGTGAATCTCTAAATCACATTCTAGCTATACAGTAACCAAATTTTCACAAAGCTGTTCATGGGAATATCTAATTTTTATTGCTCAGAGCCTGGGAACTGAATTTATCTCATGGTAAGATGGCCTATGTAGATAACTGTATAACAGGATTTCTAAGACTGAGAAGGGGATTTGAAGGAACACAATAGACCCTGAAAATCAGCCAGCATGGCCCATATTTGGGGGGGGGGGCATGCAGTGGTGTCGGCGAGGGGGATTTAATTATCTGCTGACCTTTTGTACATTGTTTGATGAGGACAATGCATGTGTGTTGCCTGATGTAAATGCTAACACTTTGCAGGCTTTGATGTCTCCTGTTTCTCTGTATCTTGCAGGGATCTGAAGATAGAAAACCTCCTGTTGGACGAGCAAGACAATATAAAACTCATAGGTGAGGCTCGGGCGCTCTCCTACTTCTTCCTCCCATTTGCATGAAATTTGATGTGGAAGTTTCACATGTATATACTGTACATCAATGCAAACACTCCCTCTGCAGTGCTAGTCATTTTAAAGTCAAAAATGTTCTTCTCAGCTGCCACATGAGGTGAAGAGCAATTAAATACCTGTTAACTCTCACCACAGTGCTAATGTGCTTCTGTTTGCGTGTGTAGCATGTGATGAGGCCACTTGTTTAAAGGCAGCAATAAACCCCAAAATAACAGTCACCCTACTCTTTGTGCCCCTTAGATTTTGGCCTCAGTAACTGTGCCGGTATCTTAGGATACTCAGACCCTTTCAGCACCCAGTGCGGAAGCCCAGCGTACGCCGCCCCAGAGCTACTTTCCAGGAAGAAGTATGGGCCGAAAGTGGATGTCTGGTCAATGTGAGTCTACTGTTCTCAGCAGAAATCAGTTTAGTCCGGGTGTCAGTAACCTTTACAATGCAAAAAGCCATTTTTGGATAGTAAGAAAAGATAAATATATGTCTAGAGTCACAAAAATATATGAATGTTTTAGTTGGCAACATGTAAAAAGAAAATTCATTAATTATTTCATTATTTTATTTTATTGTTTTGTTTGCTTATTACTTTGTTCATTTTGTTGATTTTTAAAAATTCATTTTCCTGATTATTTTCTGTTCATTACTTTGCTTTTTTCCTCCATTTTCTTGTTTTTGTTCATTTTTTGCTAGTTTTTATAATCATTGTGTTTGTTTCGTATTCAGTTAATTTACTATTTTAGTCATTTTTTTTAATGTTTGTCAGTTTTCCTCACCATTTTGTTTATTTTGTGGATTGTTCAGTTTTGCCTTGAGCTCATTCATTTTGTTAATGTAATTTTTGTTCAATTTCTTGTTTTTGATAATTGGCTTGATTCAGTGTTGTTTAATTAATTATCATTTTTTGTTCATTTTATTTTCTTCATTGGAGTGTGGAGTATTTTCCTCAGTTTCGTCTTCATTTTTTTCACTGTTTAGTTCAGTTTGATTTATTGTATATCTTTTATTGTGCGACAAAGCCACAGGAGCCACTGGAGAGGGTATGTGTGCCCTGCGTACTAAACTTTGTGTCTTTTTTACCCTTCAGCGGCGTTAACATGTACGCGATGTTGACCGGGACGCTCCCGTTCACTGTGGAGCCATTCAGTCTCCGAGCACTGCACCAGAAGATGGTAGACAAGGAAATGAACCCTCTACCTCCGTCGCTCTCCACAGGTTAATACTTGCACAAGTTACATGGGGTACTACGCTGTATAACATGCAAATTCAAAGACAATCCCTACTGAGAACAAAATGTGAAATGATTACCTATCAAGTAAATCACATAGGAACACCCCTTAGGCAAAAACAGATATGAATGCTTTGTTTTGCTGTATAGCTGACATGTAATTGCAGGTTCTGTTGTAACTGCATTTGGAAGTGAAAAATGTTGACATTTATGACAAAGTGCAGACAAAAATAACATGTGAACAAACTATCACGCGATGTCGGTACATTAATGTATTGTGTAATGCAAGGCACAGATTTCTTGATAATGACCCACCTTGGTAAAGTGTAAAGAGGTTATAGAGCTTTGTGTTAAGAACCACCCAAAAAAAAAAAACTCTCTTGGAAATTGAAAGAGATTATATTTAGATCTTGTTGACAACATTACTGCAGGGTGTCTGTTTACTTGAATGTGATCTAACAGGACAGACTGGCAGTTAATCTGTAGAGTATGCAAATACAAATGCTGTTGTGATGTGTATGCAAATGCAGCATAGATCACGCCACAGTGATCAATATTTGCATAGTTAGTAGTGGAATCTCCAGTTCTATATCTGTTACTGAATTACTGTAACACCTGAACTCTATTTTGCCTTATTTAAGTTTCTGTGTTGTTCTTCAACTAAATTTATATTACTGGCATTCTCTTTCCGCAAAAATGAAGTGGAAATGGTAGCTGAATAGTGCGTGTCTGTTTTTCTACACACAGCATTTGGGCATATTTTAAACAATCAACATTTAAGGAAATAAGAAAAATAATTACAACAATTACATGCTTAAAAGGCACACTAAACCTGTTTTTCGCAAGGAGGTTTGCTCACTAAACAATATTTGGTCAAGAATAATAACAGGCTGTACCCAACCTGTCTTGTTAATCAAGAGTTCTGAAAAAGCAGCAGCCCTCACACATTTAGTCAGAAAGTCAAGCGTGGAAAATTTCTGATTTCCAAGTAGTCTGATTCCTGTAATTTAAACATACTGCCTGGCCAAAAAAAAGTCACCACCAAAAAAAGTCACACACTCTAATCCAGTTGTTCGTTGGACCTCCTTTAGCTTTGATTACAGCACGCATTCGTTGTGGCATTGTTTTGATAAGCTTCTGCAATGTCACAAGATTTATTTCCATCCAGTGTTGCATTAATTTTTCACCAAG
>JAQQAE010011597.1:0-13538 GCA_029823295.1 Pseudamia nigra | reverse complement strand
CCCCCAAAACTGGTCCTTTATCCACTTGTCCCCTCCCTGACAGTTCATGTGTTGCTGATTACCCCTAAGTCCAGGTCTAGACCCAGAACTTCCAGCTTCTCCCCTCATGTGGTTTGAAGCAACACCGATTTTTTGGTGGAAACCCCCTCCACTGAATCACACCATATCGCATCCTGAACCACACATGTATGCAGTCCAGTTTCTGATTTGTACATGCAAATATAGCCTGATTGTTAACCAGTTTTATTTTTATACTAAAGAAAAAGACAAACCATCTTGAGAAACGGGGGAGGAAAAAAGGCATTTTTGGAACTGGGAAGCAATCACAGCCAGGCTGAAATATATGACTCCTGCACCCACATTTGAGTAGAATTATAAATTTAACATTTAAAATGTCACACTTTGGAACCAATAAAGTGTCCTTTTGACCCATGGAGCCTAACTTTGAAAAAAAATGCAATCACAGTTAGTAATTTTTTAATTATGACTGAATTATGCCATAATTTACTGTACACTTATGATTTTTAGGTTCATTTCAAAGCCAAAGAAGGACGAATTGTAGCAATTTGTGTTGACATGTCAGATGGTGAAAATATGTCATTATAAAGACTACAAACAGGAAGTTGCATATGTAACATCATCACAACAACTTTTTTTTTACCGTAATCTGTTCAGAGCTGCTGAAGAGTCTCTGCAGTTCATCATAAGCAGACATACTGTATATGCCATGTTCACCTCCTTGATTACTTTATTCTCAAAGAACGTGGTTAAGTTTGCCAAGGTAGTAGCCATGTTGGTGTTGTGACATATACCATGTGAGATGGAAATGACCCTGGGGAGCCTGACCATGTCACCAAAATTGCACATAATGTACGGGTGGTTTAGCCCCGCCCCATGAGCAACGGCCAATGTTCCTAAGGACGGTTGGTCGGGTATTTACACACATGAGTAAGTTTCCACTAAGTGACACCTTTACGTCACTGATAGCTACTGATTGAAGTAAAAGTGTTTTTGCTAAAGTCTCAGAAAATGATTAGCTCAAAAGTTGAGCAACACATTAACTTCACCAAACAGCAGCTGAATCTTTTCATCCATTAACTGAGGAGTATGGAGAACACTCCATGCCACATACAGTACATGTGTGTTTGAATGGCACAAAAGATTTAGTGAAGGCAGAGAGGATGTCCATGATCATAAACATTCTGAACACCCATGCACATCAAAAATTTCTGAAAACATTCAACAAATTGAACAAATAATTCAAAAGTCAGGAAAAAGAGATGAAAATGGTAGAGAAACAGCTTCATTATTCATCAAGACATTGCACCAGCTCACACTGCACTCAGTGCTTCATGGAGGAAAGGTAAGGAAAAGCTCTACTAAACTCTAAAGTAAAACGCTGGAACAAACAGTTTCATGTCTATATTTCCAGGTGGTGGGTGAGTAGTGCACACTCCTTTCGGGACCTATTTTATTCGTAGCCTGAGTTTTTGCTCATGAGCCGGTTCAAAATTTTGCCCGATGTCTTCCTCGTAGCCCAAAAGATGTACCACTGTCTATCATATGTTATTCTGTGTTTACCATAGCCTTACGTCACAGTATGATCCCATGTCACCATCAGAATAATCTGTGATTTAGCTTCACTTGGAGCTGATAACTAGATGTAGACAACACACAATTTCAATAGACTTAGACATAAAAATACTTGATAAAAAAGGTGTTAAGGATGAAGGATAGACAGAAAATGGTTTACACATGAAAATGAAATTACATGAAGCTGGAACTGACTGAACCAACCAATCACTGTCCCATTTAACCTCTGTGACATCAACATGCTCTGTACAGCAAATTATCTATATGCAAAAAATCAAACAGTATATAAAATTAAACTGTACATTGCCTGTGATCTGAAGGTGAAATACCAATGGTATTTGCATGCAATGTGGTAAGGATGGGCTCAATAAATACAGATGGGTCAAAAAGAAAGTTCAGACAGGACAGTTTAGTGTGGTACATTTAATTCCTATATGCCGCTTTTCCATTAGTACCTACTCGACTCGACTCAGCTCGGTTCTACTCGACTCAGTTGCTTTTCCATTACAAGCGAGTGCTATCCGTGTAGGCGGAGTCATAGGCGGAGTCACATTCCGAAACTCTGCTGTCGGACCTCGTCGTTGGACATGGTGTGGATTTACACGTTGCCATTGTCGATTAATACAAGTACTGATGACACAAATATACGGTCGCTCTTGCTATGTTTTTAGAAATGGCGCAGTTCCTTGTTGAGTGGGAGACCCCCTCGAGACGCGTCCAGTGACGCCATGCCCTAGCCAATCAGTGGCCTGCAGTCTGTGTTCTCTACTCGACTCAGCTCGCTCGGAACCCCAGCTGAGCGGGTACTAAAAAAGTACCTCGTACCAGGTACCAGGTATTAATGGAAACGCTCCCAAAGCGAGCTGAGTCGAGCCGAGTAGGTACTAATGCAAAAGCAGCAATAGAGTGTTCTAATCCGAGGAACAGAATATTATGAATATTTTAGTTCTAACAAATTAGTACATGACAAGGATCTAAATCTATAAGAGCAGGAGGCTCTTTAGATACTGTGTTAAATGTAACTATGGGAGATGGAGGGGTGGTACTGCAGATTTGCTCTCTAGTTATTTTATTTGCAACTGAAGTCATTAGGGGGCAGAGTTGAAGAGATATTGGTTTTAAAAGAACTATGGCTTTTTGTTAATCTGGAAACAGTGCTGAACAGGAACCTGGGGTTGTTCTTATTTTCTTCTATTAAGGAAGAGTAGTATGTAGTTTGGGCTAAATGGAGGACTTTTCTATATTTTACAAACTATCTTTGCACACATTGAAAGATTCTACTAGTTTAGAGGAACACCAGTGTCTCTAATTTTCATAGTTCTTGTTTTAACTTCCTACGCTGAGGTGTGAACCAAGTTGCTTCATTCTGTGTGTCACTAACTTTTAATTCAGAGGAGCGTCAGTATCAAGTGGTGAATGTACTAAAGTTACACAGTTATTAACAACTACATCTAGGGGAGTTAATTGTGAGATTTGAATATCTTGTTGTATTGATAGATGACACAGAGAAAATGATAAAGGAATCAATTCTTTAAATTTGGTGATAACATTTTCAGTCAAACATCTGATGTGATAAACTTCTTTGGTTTCTCCTACATAATCTTTGGTGTAAATTCAAAAGTTATCAAATAGTGATCAAAAAGAAGAGGGTTGTGTGGAGATATGTAAAGGTGTTCAATGTCTACGCCATAAAATACCTCACACACAGTGCATTTTTGTTTTGTCTATACTCCAAAGGTACAGGCTGTTTTGTAATTTTCCATGTTTTCCGACTTCTTACAGTGATCACTGTGCAGTTGACGTCACTCCCACTTTCGACCCTTGACTTCCGATGTAAACAAAATCTTAGCATTGAAATATTTCCCATGAACATACATTTTACATTCTGTTATTTACTCGAGATCTGTCACATAACAGGCAGAGTCCTAGGGTTTTTGAAATTGGCTTCCCAAGACTCTACTCCATGCACCGTAGGGCCCAAACATTAACCTATGCACACATGCACTAGGAAAACATCACATATACCTGCACACACATGCATGCACACTTCTCCCCCCCGCCTTCATTCCCTGGGGTCTGGTTGATTGACAGCGCCTGCTCCTGCAAGGGATTATAGTGGAAAAAGGTGGACGAGTGGACGAGGTGGAGGTCTTGGGGTAGGGGTGGGAGTGGGAGTGGAGGGGCGAAGGGGTTGAGGCCGAGTGAAAGAGAGTGAGAAAGAGGACTGAGGATTAGGCCCAGTGAGCTTCATTAACCTGAATGTTTACACAAGCTGATCTCTTGCAATAAGACCCTTTTCCTTCCCACAAGTGTCCCCTTCAAAAATCCCCTCCCCTCCCTTCAAAGCCAGGGATGCTGAAGCCATAGCCACAATAGGTCAGGCATGCAGTCCAGGCTGATAAGAGCCAACACAGAGATCAGCGCAGCACTGATCAGCAAACTCACTTTAAGTGTTTCTGTGAAATTATATTTCAGACTTTTGTCCAACTTTTAATGTCAAATTAAAATGGATATACAGATATTAACTTACTCGATTCTGACATTGTTTCCATGCACTTTTGTATGATGGCGAGGTTTTTGGAGAAGTTACAGTGAAAAACAAAGTCTGGAAATAATAGAGAAAAAGGCTGGAGGAAGTCAATCTGCTTGTATTTTAAATGGCCCCCATCAGCCTGTTTTCTTTTCCAAAGCCAACACTGGCAAAATACTGTATTTAATTTGAAAATAACTAAAGGGCACATGTGATTTGTAGAGATCTGCTTGTTAATAATGTTAAACGAATGTATAATTAAGCTATTAGTCATGATTAAGCTTAATAAATTCTAGTAATGGCCTGGATGTGAACATGCTGAAAGCACATTACAACAGTGGATTAATTATACCAGTCATGGAATAGGTAGTTGTATGAAAGAGCTGTACCTAAATGCAGATTTTAGGCACTTTATGTACGTGTTTTCATTTGATGCCACTTTATACATCCACTCCACTACATCTCAATATTATAACATATTTCTGACAAGTTTACTTACTTTTCATATCATGCTTTTCATAACCCACCTGTCCAGTGGAAAACAAACCGAAGTGTTGGTTTCGAATATCTGTGATGATCTCAGGGATGAAGAGTTCTTATGGGGCACTTGGTTTACCTCAGACCTTGGAGGTTGGGACTTGTAGTGACGTAAATTCTGAGCTGATCACGTTTCAGCTGCGAAGTCAGAAAAGCATGGATGCATACTGGAAAGCTTGCGCATTTGTACAGACAACCTTCAAACAAATGTGCACTCTATGTCACAACAACTGCACATGGTATTTGGACATACAGTCAGCATAGTGACATGGATAAAATGGAACAGTACTATGTGTATGATTGACGTAATATGAAACAAAACAACAGAAATTCACGGAGCATTAGTCCTTCTTGATATGAGGCGTGTGTGCTAACCACGGTGCCACCAATCATCATTGTTCATCATCATTTAGCTCATACACAGTCTGGCTAAAAACAAAGTCAATATATTCCATTCTATTCTATTGTCAGAAGTAGTATTTACTCTCAGCTGTCTTTTGAGAAAGCTATACGAAGGACTAGATCCACCAAACATTTGCACCAGTAAACATGTGCTAAAGTGATGTAAAAATAGCATGTAATTCACAAAAAATCGCAAATCACATGCAAAGGCTGGAATTCATGCAGACAGGGCCGCTGAGCTGAGTGTCAAAGTTGTGGACATGGATGCAAATGAGGGAAAATTCATAAATTTGGCAAAAAATCATTTTCAACTCAACACTCCGTTTATGCAAATACCTCTTAGTGCTAATAGCATCCAATTAAAGAAACAGAGGTGTAAATTGCCATGCCCAGGCAAATTGGAAATGAATGTCATCTATTGAAATCCTCTATTACCTTAATTATGCACAAATACAGTATCTGTGTTTGGATAATCTAAATGGATGGCTTACAGAGAGTACGGACGCATTTCTATCTTGCTCCCGTCCCAGCTTTCCCTGCTTGCTGTGTCTTGTCTGTGTGTTTGCTTCATTCCCTGTCAGAGTCTCTTCTGTGATGGTCTGCAGTGACCACTGCTGCATATTCACTATTGCACTTTGCTTTTTCCAGGAGGCATGGCAGTCCATCAACTGGCTGGCAGTCACCTGGGTCCGGTGTCTCCCAGCCGTAAAAGCCCCGCCCTGTATCCGCTCGTGCTGTGGCGCTCTCCCTCAGCGCACCCCATCACATTAGTTTTGTTATGTTTGTCCTTTGTCTTCGCATCCAACACCTGCTTTAGGCAAACAGATCACCCATCCACACATGCACACACCACTGACAATACTGACGCTCACACCTCACGTGACCTTCTGTTGTTTTGGTTTTGCATGTTTATTAAAATAAAATTGCTTAACTGGCCTTGAAGCTGTGTCTCTCATTCTTTGCCATGGCTTATGAGCCAGCTGTGACACTTCCTAAACCCAAAGCAACATGGAATTGACCAGCTGGACCTCAACACAATTGACACACTGTTTCAGATGGGAAGACAGACCGATGGGAACCCGTGGGTCATCAGGGACAGCGGTTGCTGGACATGTGAGGATCTGTGGAAGCATGGGGACTTATGTGTTTTTGAGACGCTGTCCACTGAGGGTGCGGACATTTATCGATCCGGAACCATGATAACAGGATTTGTGCTGATTGGCTTGGGTGTTTTCCTGGTGTATCAATTAAGAAGACAGAGAGAGCTGTTCAAAGCCCAGCAAAGCTTTGTCTCCAAATCAAGCAGTTTGGAAGGGCACTGGCAGCACAATATGGGACGATTTCTGAGTTAAATCAAAGAGTGGGTTACAACACGGAAGTGCTGCGGTCTCTGCATAGGTAGTCTTTGAGGTCTGGTACCAAAAATATAAAATTGGAGTAACTGAGGAGATTAAATTATTTTCTGCCTCTGAAAGTGTGACTGTCTTATCTTTTTGTTTTTGTTTTTTGGGCTCCCTTCACAGGCCTTGAGAGGCCTGAGCGCTACAACCGCCCCTCCCCCACCCCAGGAGGAGACGCTGTTTTGAGAATGAAGCGCCGCTTTCCACCCTTCCCTCGCTTATCACATCACACTCTGATTTGGAGGTTTAGTTTACTCTATGGACCTGTCTCACCATGACAATGGCCATGAAACATACATCTGGACATAGGAGGGGAGAGAGCTGTGGCTCAATAGGTAGAGTGGGTTGTCCAGGTTCAAATCCCAGCTTCTCATGTCCCCAGGCCGAAGTGTCCTTGAGCAAGACACTGAATCCCCACATTGCTCCCAGTGAGTGTCACTGGTGTATGAATGTGTGTGGATAGGTGAATGGAAAGCAGTGTAAAGCGCTTTGAGTGCCATAGGGTAGAAAGGCGCTACATAAGTGCAAGACCATTTACCAGAGCGCTGACTTCCTTAACGGGACTGATACCACAAATGCATCTATGTTGTCATTATCTCATGTCACAACACAACCAAGGCTCTCTGGAACTTTGTTTGCTTTGTTAATGTGTGTGTAACTTGTCTGCTAATTGTGCTGAGGTTTTTTTCTTGGTAACCATAGTTATGCTCCTTTTGGAGCCTATCCCTGGTAACTGTTTTTTACTTGACTATCCTGATGTTCCTACCCAAAAGTTTCCACTACCATCCCCTACCCCCACCTTTTGTGAATTTCCCCTTTTTTGGGATCAATAAAGTATCAATCAATCAATAACCCTCCTCTGCCCCCATTTAGTGTTCACACAGATGGAAATAAAGTATAGAGACCAAAAACCATTGTTCATCCCAGGCCATAAGGATGTTTGCAACCAGTTCGACATTTTACCATGGGACTCACTGAGTCACTTTTAAAGCCAGCCCTCAGTGGACACTTCCACATTTAACCCACTGCTTAGCTGCAGTGGTTGCACTTGGTACTATCCACCTCAGGATATCAAGTATTTCAAATGAGCTCATCCATGTACAAGTACTGCACTAAAATGGACTGCACACATTAATGCAGCTGTAATATGAATCCAAAACCACCATATACAATAAATCACTGTCAGGGGACACATTATTGCAGAATACTTTGAAAAATACTTGGCAGAAGATACTTTTAGGAGTTTTTGTGTATAATACAACCCCAATTACAAAAAACTTCAGCCAGGTAGAAGTATGCAATTAAAAAAAAAAAATGAAGCATTGTTAAAATTTGCTTTGATTTGTGTTTTGTTATTGACAGCATGAACACCGCATAATAAATGTTTTGTTTGGTCAACTTTCTTTAATTCTCTGTTCTGGGTCTGCAATATGTTCCAAAAAAGGTAAGACAGGAGCAATTTTAGGGTTAAACAAATCAAAATGACAATGACAAAATGAGTACTGACATACTTTCATTAAAGTACAGTGTTGAATACAGACCTTCTTGTGTATGTATATGTATAATCTAATTGGATTCATATTTAGGTCAGTACTTGCTTTTGTGAAGGAAAAATAGCAGAGTGTGAGGGGAAAAAAGGAAATCTCAGATGTTGTTGAAGTCCCTTAGATCCTGAGGAGCAGAGCATTTGACACTTCATGACGAAGCAGTTCCGGTTTCACAAAGCCTAATAAATCACAGCTAATTCTATAATGCAATACAACATAATGTAATACTACAGTACAACGAGAGTAAAGAGCCAGCAAATTACTGCCAATCACATGGCGGACTTCAAACACACCGACTTCTGCTTTTGTTGTTTCTCTCTGAGGACCCATTGAGCTGTTCCTGAGCTCAGTAAGGACAACACTGGGGGCTATTTGCTTCTCAGATTAAAGAGGCTGAGCGAGATTGCCAGCAGAAAGAGTTGGCAGCAGGCAGACGAGCTCCAGAGCCCCCCCCCTCCCTTCCCCCACACCAAAAGGACTGCCTGTATTGTTTAGCATCTCCAGGAAGGGTGTTTTCTCTCGGCATTGAGGTGGAAAAGTAAATTAGCGTTCACTCTGAGGTTGGCTCCAGCTCCGACAAACTGAGAATAGTGTGTCGACAGCCACATGATTGGCTTCTTCAAAGAGCTGTAACCAAAGGGACATGGCGCATGCTAAAGTAAACAGAAAGCAGTCGAGAGCTCTTAGCAAGACAGGCAAGCTGTGGCATGTATTTTAAAATCGCCATCACATCAAATGACAAGCAGATTAACTGGAAGTTCTTCAGCAAGAGGCACTTCTTAGGCGGCATCTGCCATGTGGGTCTAATTTTTCACCTTGAATGATTGTGAATGCTGGGGAAGGTCAGTGCAGGTCCATGACTGCTTGACAAGAAGTTGATTCTGGAGAGAGGAGAAAGGAAGGAGGGAAGGGGGAGCTGATGGTGGTGGTGAGAAGAAAGCTCGAGACAGAGAGAGAAAAAGACAGAAAGACAGACAGACAGACAGTGAACTGACAAGAGTGCCAAATCACGACTGCTGAGGACCAGCCGTCTACACAATCTCAGACAGGAAAGGGAATGTGGAGGGGGTAGAGGAGGGGAATGAGCGATCAGAGAAAGGGGTGCAGTGAGGAAAAGAGAGAAAGAGTTTTTGAGGAGACATCTGGCTTTGATTAAGAGGGGCAGTGTGGACAAGCCAGGCTTTGCTGCTTGTTTTGACTGTGCTTTTCAGAGGAAGTTGATGATGTTTGTTTTTGAATAGCAAGTGGGTTGTTAATTGATGAACTCGAGCCACAGGATGCAGACAAGATATTTACCTGTTTTGTGTTTGGATGTTTGTGCACATCATTATCAGTAGGAAAAAATAGTCCATGGTGAACATAGGTTTTGAGGTTTATATACACTCATGCTATAGAATAAAAGCTGTGAAAATATGCACTTGGTCAGTGCTACCAGTTCTAAAAAATCCCCAGGAGAAGGTGACCAATAGGAAAAATTAGCTGTTTTGGATTTTAGTCGCTCAACAAGGAGCACCAATCACAGTCAAGTTAAATGCATTAGCTCCACCCCCAGAAGAAAGCCTATAAACTGCATCTGCATCTTAGCCACTAACATTTTAGTAGTGATATTTTCTCATTCCTATTTATAGTATCATGATAATTTCTTTCTTTTTCTTATTCCTATTTATTCCACTGTTTCTAGTGTCCTGTGATATCTTAAACACATATGCTGCTGTGAAAAGATTGCTAACAAACTGAATTTCATTGTATAGAAATGTGCAATGACAATAAAGAATCTATCTATCTATTTCTGTGGAGTTTGTATGTTCCCGTGTTCAGGTACTGTGTCTTTCTTTGTTGCACTAGTTGGTTAATCTAAATTGCCCTTAGGTATGAATGTGAGTGTGAATGTCTGTCTATATGACAGCACTGCAATAAACTGCTGATATGTCCAGGGTGTACCCCACCTTCATCCTAAGCCAGCTGTGATAGGTTCCAGCAACCCCATCCTTGAACTAAAATGAGCCCCACCCCTATGAATTACTGCCAATATTCCTGACTTTTTTCAGAAAATTGTCCCTAAACAGGGCATCAGTGTCATTATTCTGTGTTTTCAATTCAATCGAAGCGCCCTCTGATGAAACGTAGACAGATATGACGCCACCCAGTGAAATCAAGGCATGTGTGACAGGATTACAAAAAACCCTCTAAAAGCCAGAAAAAATCAAATCACCACACTTTATTTTGTCAACACCCTTACAGAAGACTTTCATAGACATGTAGACATGTATTGATATTAATTTAAGCGTCCCATTACGGGTCCTTTAAAATGCAACAGGATCATCTCTAAATGAACTTTCATGTAAGAGTATTATCTGCAAATTATTTGTTGCTGGGAGTTTAAAAAAGTTATATTGTGTGGCTTTTTAACAAGATAATTTAATTCTTACTGTACATGTCCCTAGAATGGGTATTTTAAATTTTAGGTCAAGATACCAAAGGGAGGATTCATTCTACCATGTGTGCATGCTCCTTGTTTTCTGCCCTGTCTCAGTATGTGTTGCTTTAAATGCAATTAAGCTTCTGTTGACCACACCCATTTCCTGTCTGTGCCATGGATTCCATCATATAGACTTGGCACATTATCCCAGGATGTCAGCATGGTTTTTGGCTTGATTCAGGTTTAGTTATAATGAAAACGGCTGTGATTTTCCAATTTGAGTGGGAATTTTGATTCCTTAATATTATTTTATAGCCTTCAGCCCTATTTTAACATTTTTTAACAATATGTCTGATTGAAAAATAAACAGAATTCCTGAAGACGTTTGGATTTGAGTGGAAAAAACAAACAGGAAAAAGCAAAACGAACACAGAATAGAGCTGAACAGAGAAGATTACACAAGAGAAGGTAACACAAGACTAGCCATAATGGTGAAGAGAAGAGAAGTATTCTCATTATGTTTGACAGCTGTAAAACATCTGCATTTCTGGGGAGACAGAGTCAGAATCTGTGGTGCTGGCTGACTTTGAAAATAATCGCTGTTTCGAGATGAGAGAAAAACATTTCAAACACCCGTACAGTGAGACTGGGACTCAGAGCTTTCTCCTGTCACTTCTCTGCAGACATATTGAGTGTGAAAGGAACTTCATGGCACTGTGTCCTGCACCGCTGAATATGAATAAACCATCAAGTGCAGAAACTCAAGCCAAGCTAAACTCAGCACGCAGGCATCACAGCAGAACAGAGCAGGAGGCCCTGGAGCTCTTTCTGGCAAGCACAGACAAACTCCACCGCCCCTCCTCCCCGCAAACCCCCTTTTCCAAAGTCAATTGCCCATCAAAAACAGATAATGACTTTAAAAAACATGATATCATCCTGCACTCATGATCGTCTTCTCCTGCTTTCTGATTTTCAATTATTGTTAGGGTGAGAAAACATGCATTCCTGCAGAAGACAGTCCCGTAGGTCGGAGTAATTGGGAATCAGAGGGAAGACTGGCAAGGCCGGTGGAGTTTCAAGGGGTTTTGGGGGTGAAACTGGAAACCTGGAGTCAGACTGCTTGTCCTCTGAGGGCGCTGAGGTTGTGATGATGATTAGAAGTGAACTCTGCTTGGTAGCTGCTGCTTCTGCTTCAAGGGCAGCTGTATAAATGTCAGAGGAAAATGAATGTTGATCTTTGGCACAGTTAGCAACCAAACAGTCAGCGAGGGACTGCAGAATGATTAAAACTGGCGTTTATTAGCTTGTGTTATCTTAAGGGCAACTAGGTAGAACCGCTGCTTTAAAAAAAAAAGAAATAGTGGACTGGCAAGAAATGTATATGTTCATAATCCATTATTATAGGTTCAGAGGTTATCAAAGGTTCACTCAGAGGATTTAAATGGATCTGTTTGCAAAAAAAGAATGTAATATGTATGATTATTTTCATTGGTCTTTAGTCACCTGAGAGTAAGAGTGTTTTTGTTGTCTTACACTTATGTCTACAAAGTGCATCTCCCTCTGTTTCTACAGCTCTTCAGAATGAACAATCCAAACACCGAGTCTAGTGAAGACCTTCACATTTGTACACGCACTGCAAACTCCAGCATGGGTGAGGTTAAGTGCATCTTCACTGATCGATGCCACCTAATCTTACCCATGGCCCCTTCCAGGCACAATATTATTTGTTGTTGTTTTTTACATATAGGGTGGTTTTCATTCTAACTTGTGCCAAACCTACCCAAATATTCAATGGTCAAAATTTAACTGCACACACACACTGTACATTCTCAATTTTGTTGACTGTGTACATTACATTCATTTTTTTTTTCAGTGCCGGGGCCTATATGTTAACTGCTACCTGTCAGCAGCGTCATATCCCTTTATGAATGTCCCATTCAATGTGACCTGTGTTACTGCCTCAGAAAAATGAAATAATGTGAACGGACAAGACTATATGTAAGATGAATAAATTTGAATTCATCATCTCAACTGTACAGATGAATTCTTGTCAAACAGATTTTCATTTGCAGTTGTGGTGAAAACACTTCCTTCGATCCACACTTCTGCATGACATCGTCCACGATTGCAGCAAAAAACTGTGCACTGTGGAAAAGGAAAATAAAGGAAAAGTGGGACAAGTTCTGATCCAAAACATTGTTCTCATGTTTGTTAATCATGTTACTGGTGAGAATTTCATGTAATTAATTCGTAATAAATCAAGAATTTAAAAGGGTACTGAACATCAGTTTAACACAGATGTGGTGCTATTGTCGCATCACCTTCCAAGCAGTGTTGCTTTTGACAAGAAATTTTAATTTAGTTTGAGTCTTAGTCTTTTGACTAAAATTTATCTTAATTTTAGTCAAGATTTAGTCACCTGATTTGTTTTAATTTTAGTCTAATTTTAGTCAATGAAAATAATAAGCAATTTTAGTTGATTAACTCTATTACTGATTTTGTTGACTAAAATTACTTGTTTTTGATTAAAGTGTGTTTTTTTTGTCATTTAAACTTATGTATATTAAAGGACATTACACCTGCTTTGTAGAACTTAACAGAACCTCTGTAATGTTCTGCTGGGATGTTTTTGCATTTTTTTACACTTGGTTCATTGTTTTCATCAGTAACTAATGCAACTTGTTTCAAAATGTCTAAAGACTTACACTTTTACATTTAAATTGACTTTCAAGCAGGAAATATTAAAGAATTTGTCAGTGGGGTGGTAAAATGTAATATAAGATTTCATCACTTTTTCTTTGATAAAATGTCATGTGATGATCGTTTCACATTAATCTAATAATATAACAAGTAAAACATTATAAAATATACATAAATATCAGCATTACCGGTAATCATGTTTGTAGCATGACAGTAACATTGTCAGAACCGAACTCACTGACGGGAGACTCAGACGCGGGACTCAGAGCAGAGTTCATCTTTAGCCAGTTTATTGACATACTTAAATACATACAGGTAGGGCGAGGCAAACGGACAGGTCGGGGAAACGAGCGGAGAGTCGAAGGACCGGGCAGACGGGGAAACCAAAAGACAGTCCGAGGTCAGGGAGC
>JAQQAE010011596.1:0-13539 GCA_029823295.1 Pseudamia nigra | reverse complement strand
CCAATGTGGGTGTGGGATGCAGACACACTCTGTACCTTTAAAACTAGGCTTAAGACTTTCCTTTTTGACAAAGCACAAACCGTATTTTCCAGATTACAAGTCACACAAATACTGCAATGCATGCAGATACAGGTACTTTCAGTCATACAAGAGGCACTGCAAAGCTTGCTAAAATAAGGCAGTCACATCACACTTGAGACACAGATTTTTAATTTGTAGCAGTGTGGTCCAGGTGCAGACTTTGAGGTTGCTTTCACACATACAGTATAGTATAGTTTAATAAGTGATTCTTAACCATGGGGCCTCGGCCCAAGTCTCCTATACCTCCAAATGTGGTTTGAAAGCCAGCTACCATGTAGCCAGACTTGTGGCACAGCGTTAGAAAGCATTTGTCATAGCAGAGGAGTTGGTTCTATTTGCCACTGTGGAAATATGCCATGAGATAATGATGGCTTCTTTGAAGCTGCTGACTATCCCACTCTCAAACGGCACTCTGAGTCACCATATTGCAGACATGGCCTCAGGCATACAGCATCTGCAGCAAGGCAATATTTTCATTTGCTCTTTATTTCAATTTTATCCATTCTTTATTCGTTTAATTTGAAACTTTGATTATTTTAGGGTTTATTTGTTTTATCACCACATCATTTAATTTGGAAAAAAACACTAAAATTTTCTGAAGTCCCTTCGCTTTCGCTGTATTAAAATCAAATTAGTTGTTTTTGTGATAATAAGCATGACTTCACCCTTTACATTTGTTCTTTTAGCAGTCAGATTTGTCATGAATTACACACACATAACTAATGCCTTTGTGATTATTACTGTACATTGTATCAAGTTATTATTATTGTTTATATTGTTTAGAGAGCCGGCTCTGTCCTGGGCTGCCCACTGGACTCCATCGAGGAGGTGGTGGGCAGAAGGATGTTAGCCAAGCTGACAGCCATCATGGACAACATCTCCCACCCACTGCACCACACTGTGGAGGCCCTGAGCAGCTCCTTCAGCTGCAGACTGTTACATCCACAGTGCAGGAAGGAGTGCTACTGCAGGTCATTCATCCCCACAGCCATCAGACTGTACAACTCCACACAGTGATTCATATAGAGATTATATATTCCACACTCAAAACACCCACATACTCAGCCACTCATATTCACAGAACAGTACTACTGTTGCTCAGTTCAGCTGTGCAATTGCAAATATAAGTCTGTTTTTGTTCTGCACTTTAATCATTGCATTGTGTAAATAATCCCATCTGTAAATGATCATGTGCAATTTGTACATTCCATCTTATTTATTTTGTTTATTCTCATTTTGTGTGTGTAGATGTGGTACAATTCACTGCACTTGCATGTGTGCACTATTACTTACAGTATTCTCTGTCTCAATGCTGTATGCTGCTGTTACAAGGTAATTTCCCCTGTGTGGGATAAATAAAGTATATTTTACAGTATTTTATTATAGTATAAATTATTATTATATATATATACACATTTGTTATTATTTTACAAGGTTTTAGCATTTTAAACTGCAAGTCGATTTGATTACGTTGTCGAATACAAATCAAACCAAGAGTGAGATCAATTAAACCAATTCATTGTTAATGTTTGAATGGGCCCCGGACCACTTTGTATTGGAAAAGTTGGGCCCTGAGGGCAAAAAGGTTAAGAACTCCTGGTTTAGTATACACTCATGGGACACTTTATTAGGTACACTTGCTAACACACCACTTTAACACAAATATCTTTTCGTAAAATCACATGGCAGCAGTTCAATGCATTTAGGCATGTAGACGCAGTCGAGACAACCTGCTGAAGTTTAAAGTGAGCGTGATTACCTCTGTGGTTAAAGTAAATGCCCAGAGTGACATGTTAAATGGTTCATAAAATGGGCAAAACTTCAGTTTAGTTTATTGCAGTATATTTGCACATTACATGTAAGAAATTTTTGACAAATTTAAAAAGCGAGGAGCACATTGTGTGGGAGAGATCAGAAGCCTATAATGCTAAACATGCACGATTGAATGTCAAACAGGCATAAAAGAAAATGAATAATCAACGTACAAGTTTCAATACAATATTTAAATAAAATTTCCAGAAACATGAAAGCTTACACTATAAATGATGTACTGTACAGGGACAATTATAAAACTTTATCAATTTCCAATAATCAAAGTCCATAACAGATGTTCTGTGAATAATGAGATATAGACTGAAGGGATGGATGTTGCCTGTTCCGGAGATATGGTCCTCTGTACTTCAATGAATACTGATTAGGAGAAGTCTGACAGCATGGAAGATGAAAGTCCTTACAGTGGTTTGTTGAATAATTGTAAATGTCTGAAGACAACTAGAAAAGGTTCTGGAGAACACCGGGAAGATTATTAGATGAGCCTATTTCTACATGAAGACATACATAGGCCTGGTAAATGTTCACATTAAAAACTGATCAGAATTTGTATTTTCTGAAAAGAGGAGCAGGTGAAAAATATATTTTAGCATCTCTCAGAAATGTATTTTGGATCAAACAGACAAGTGGCAGCCCATGGTTCAATAAATAACATGGGGTACAATAACCCATTCATATACAGTATGAATTATTCAGAAACTGGTGTTATGACATTGTCAGCCTTGCAGTATTTCCAAACAATTTTTAAAATAATGTCACTTATTTTGAACCATGCAAGTCAGTTTAGTGAAGTACAATCATAATTATCATTTAGTTACTAGTTGATAATGTGTAAAAAAAAAATGACTCAACCATGCAATTTGAAAGTTTTGTTTTTTGTTGTTTTGTAAAGCATTTTCTTGACTTTGTTGACTTTTTTTGTTAATTTTTCTTCTTTTTGCATCTAATTTGGTGTCACATCCCCCCACTCCTAGTGCTCCTCATCCCCTTTCTCCGTTTGTGTGTTTGATTACAGGAGTGGAGACCAGTGTGCTGGAGCCAGGTTCAGCTGTCGTTCAATCTTCAATCAGCACTGCTTTGTATACCCAGCCTTCACCACCACATCTCCGCCAGATCATAAACTCATTTGACAAGATTGGTAGATTGTGTAGTTGACTTTTCCCTTACCCTATGTTTCCATCCCCTGTAGCTTCCTGTATCCTGGTCCCATCCTGCATGTTTGTCCTGTCCATCTTCGTCCTGTGGCTGTCTCAGTCAGCCTTCATCTCTGCTTGCCCTGCCCCACCAGCACGTCATCTCCACCTGCCCTGCTCCATCAGTCTTCATCTCTCCCTATCCTGCTCCATCAGCCTCCATTCCCTCCTGCCCTGCTTTGTCAGCCTTCATCACAGCTTGTTCTGTTCCACTGCGCAGCTCAACCCGATTTTACACTCTGCAGTTCTGCAAATGCTTTTGTATTAATAAACTGCATTAACTGTGAAACATCTGCCTTGTGAGTTCAGCATCTGGGACCTAGATGGCATTCTCTTAACAGTATGATCTAGCCAGTCATGGACCCAGCTGACACAAAGGCAATATGCCAAGCCATTTCCAACCAGGGCTCGCATTTGGGGCAGCACGAGCAGGCCTTATCCAACATCATGGAAAAGCTGAAGGAGCTGTCTACTAATGTAAACAGTCTCCACAGCCATTTAGCGTTAGCTTCCAATGCCCCTTGGCTACCTCCAGAGGCCACCAGCCAGTCACGTTCCTCTGGCCGTGCCTCCTCAGGTATGCGAGCCAGTGGTCCCAACCTCAGAACGGTACCAAAGAAACCTTGGTTCCTGCCGGGTGTTCCTATTACAGTATTCCCTAGTTTGAGCAGCAGCCCCACAATTGCTCCTTTGATCAGTCCCGGATTTCCTACGTGCTCGGGCTGCTAACGGGTCCGGCTCTAGAGTGGGGCTCGGCGGTGTGGGAAAGCCAATCAGCCATCTTGCTTCTCCTATGATGACTTTGTTCACGAGACGCACAGTTTTTGATCACTGTGGGCAGGGAAAGCAAAGCGCTATTCTCTTTGTCAGGGCTCCCACAGTGTGGTGGAGATAGCTGTGGAGTTACAGACCCTTGCCTCTGCTAGTGGCTTTAATGACAAGGCTCTCCAGGCTGCTTTCCTGAATTCTCTGTGACAAAATCAAGGATGAGCTTACCTCCCGTGATGAAACCGCTAGTCTGGATGACCTAAGCAGCCTATCCATCTGGATTGACAACCAGCTCCAGGAATGTCACAGAGAGAGGACAACGAAACAACAGATGAATCCACCTGCAGTTTCCCAGTGTGTTCTGCAATGGCACCTAGAAACACCACTCTTACCCTACCATTCCTCTGAGCCTGAGACCATGTAGCTTGGATAAGCCCATCTGACCGCGGAAGAGAGAAATTGCTGCATTTCCTCTGGATCCAGCCAATACTGCGACCAGACCAGCCACTTCACTTATGCCTGCCCTACTCATCCACCAATAGGGCCAGCTTATAAGGAATGGGAGAGGTACTGGTGAGCCCACTTGTCTACAGCTGTCTGGCACCCTCTCCTGGCAGATGGACGCACAGCCCCTTTCTGTACTGCTGGATTCAAAGGCGGGCAAGAATTTTTTGGATTGCCGCATAGCTGAGAATATGCAAATCAGTACGGACCTTTTGCATACCCCACTTGAGGCCAAGGCGCTCAATGGGCAGCTGTTGGCTCAAGTGGACTGCCAGACCCACCGTATTGTCCTTCGGATGTCCGGAAACCATCAGGAAGTAATTAAATTCAATTAAAGTGAGTGTCTCAATACTCCTGTTGGTTAAAGATACAACCCTGTGATTAATTGGAAGCAATGTAAAATAGTCTCCTGGAGTGCTTTTTGACACATTAACTGCCCACTGTCTGCCCCAGCTCCTTCTGTCTCTGAATCCCAGTCTCAGCAGGAACCACCAGACATCTCTGCAATACCTGAAGGTTACCACGACTTCGGCCCTGTGTTTTGCAAAAACTCCGCCTTGTCCCTGCTGCCCCAGCCATCCTCATGACTGCACCATAGACTTTCTTCCTGGTGCCCCCTTGCCATGCGTCCATCTCTACAATGTCTCTCAGTCAGACCAGGAGGCCATGTAAAAATACATTCATGTTTTTTCTTTGTTGACAAGAAAAGATAAAATGTCGGGAAAAAAAGAATTGCTAATTTAAGACCCTGCACGCCTGAATGATATCACAGTGAAAAATAAGTACCATCTTCCACTCATTGACTCTGCTTTTGTCCCCTTACATGGAGCCACTGTATTTACAAATTTGGACCTCAGGAACACTTGCCACCTTGCTCAGATCAGGGAAGAGGATGAATGGAAGACTGCCTTTAACATGCCACTAGGTCACTTCAAGTATCTGGTTATGCCATTCAGACTGACCACTGCTCCAGCTTTGTTCCAGGCCCTGGTCAGTGATGTCCTGTGGGACATGATCAACCACTTTGTGTCCGTGTACTCGGATGACATCTTGATCGTCTCCCAGACCCAATCCAAACATGAGCAACATGTCCGCCAAGGCCTCCAATGTCTGCTTGAGAACAAGCTCTTTGTTGAAGTGGAGAAGTGCGAGTTCCATGTCCCCAAGATTTCCTTCCTCGGGTACATCATCACAGAAGGACAGATACAGATGGACTCAACCAAAGTAAGCGCAGTCTTGAAGTGGCCCACACCAAGTAGTTGCAGTGATTCCTCAGATTCGCTAACTTTTAGTAGAGATTTATCAGAGATTACAGTTGTGTAGCCGCCCCTCTGACTGCTTTAACGTCCACTAATACACTCCCTTCTGCCAGAGCTCAGAAGCTGAGACAGCATTCAAGGAGCTCAAGAATCTGATCACCTCAGCTCCCATTCTTGTTTATCCAGACCCCAAGGGCGAAAATCTCTTTTCATTATTGGGGGGGGCAATAAACAGTAAAACTTCAGAGGGTAATTTTTTGGGGGGACATAAAAAATGCCAATCAAACATGCATATAATTGTTCTCAGTAGCGTAAATAAGAGTGTTCCCCTTATTTAACCCTTATATTGTCTTCACTTGTGGGTGACACCAAACCGGAGATGGTTATCTCCGGTTTGGTGTCCTCTATAATGGACAGGAACAACGTGAAGCTTTATTGAACAGTCAGAATTGATCTTTACAGCAGAAATAAACATGTTTACAGGCTGGGACAAACAACAATATTGGTCTCTATTCACTTTTAGGCGATCCAGACCCTGATGTGTCTCATTAAGGGCATGGCCATTTTGATTAGCAGGTACGTCTGTGCTTCAAGAGTCTTCAGTGTTGTTAAATCCACCTCAGCTCCACAACTACTCCAGATTTATGTCCATTTTTGAGTCAGAAGCCAGCAGAACTGTCAGTATGGTGACATCCAGAGGCTCCAAATAATAAAAATGATGATTAAAATTAAAAAATAGAAAAGAAAAATGAGCAAAATGGAATGAAATAATGATGAAATTGAACAAAATTATGAAGAAAAATGATCAAATAATCATAATGAGCTAAAATAAGCAAATTGAGGAAAAAATATACCAAATAATCAAGAAAAATGAACAAAAGCATGTCAATAAAAAACAAAACAAACAAAATAATCAATAAAAAGAATAAAAATACATAAAATAATTAAGAAAATTGATAAAATATAAGCAAAATATAAAACAAAATACACAAAAATAAACAAAATAATCAAGAAACTGAATAAAATAAACAAACTAAAATAATGCACAATAAATGAAACAAATAACCAGAAAAATGATTTATAAATCTGTCAATTGTTGATTTTCATTCAGTTTGTTTATTATTGTTGATTTTTGCCTCATTTTGTATATTTACTTAATTTTTCTCCATTTTTTTGAAGGTTTAGGTAATTCTTGTCAATTTATTTGTTCTTCATTGAATTGTTTTGTTCATTTTACTGTCATTTTTTATAATTTTTTGATTATTTTTGGATCTGAATTTGAATGCAATGATGGAAATAAGTGCAAAATTTGTTCAAAATATATTCAAATGATATTTACTAGCTTACAAAAAAATATTGCCAGATTTTAATTTGATGCAGGTGGGTCGTGACTTGACGACCACTGAAAAATGTGGGTCACAAGGTGACACCTGTTGAGAAACGTCTGTCTGTTCACCCTGTCATACATGCATTATTAAAAAACAGGGGTTATGACATTTTCAGCCCTGTGGTACTTCCAAACAACCTGTACATAATAATGTCACTTATTTTAAGCCACATAGGTCAGTTTAGTGAAACACAATCCTAATTATAATTTAGTTGCTACTTACAGTAAGTAGTAACTAGTAAGAGAAATTCGGACACAACTTGTTGTTCTTGTTCATTTTTTTAAAGAATTTTATTGACTGGTTTACTTTTGTTCATTTTTGTTCTTTTTGCCTCTAAATTTAGTTCACGTTCTTGACAGATTTGTTCATTTTTCCTCTGATTTTCTTCTCTTTTCTATTATCTTTTATTTGTTTTGTTCATTTTGCTTCTCGTTTTGTTCAATTTTGTTTGGATTTTCTTCACTTTTTCTTTTTTTTTTGATTGTTTTGTTAATTTTACTTCTCATTTTGTTAATTTTTCTTCAGATTTTGCTCACTTTTACTGATTTGACTATTTTGTGTCCTTTGCTTCTTATGTTGCTTCATTTTCCTGAATTTTTTCATTCATTTTAAGTCAAAATTCTCACTGAATTATTGCATTTTGCTTTGCTTTTTGCCTTAATTTTTAATTATAATAAATTTACCTTCACCTTGGTCTCATCCAGTGTAGTGGACATCACGTGTGGAAAGTTAAATAAGAGTAGTGAGTAAATAAAAAGTGTTTATTTTGATTTTTTTTCTTCCAAGGGTCTCTTTGCAAGTCTGTCACAGACTCTGGTGTTGTACCCACCCACATTTAATTAAAACAGACTGTGATTGGGTGAAGAGCAGCTCAATCACAAAGGTGAGCCAGGATCATCTTCTGACACAAGGCTCCAATATATACAGAATATTAACCCTTTCATGGACATTTTTTTCTGAATAATAAACTGTCAACTGTATTGGTTAGTTGTTTGTGGGGGTGGGGTTTAATGTTAGCTTGAATACAAAAATTACTACTGGTTCAAGGGGATTGGAGTGATGTGTGTAAGCTTGACTATGACTGGTTATCAGCTTTCACCCCATGTGTGTGTTTGTGTGTGTGTCAAGAATGCCTGGATGGATTTGAGTAAAGTATGATGGAGTCCAAATGAAAGCATAAAATGACTTAAGGTCAGGCTGCAAAATGAACAGTAGAACATTTTTGACTTGGTCAGAAAATGTTTATTAATTTCTTAATTTTTGCAAAATTTTTTGGTTATTTTTGCTCATTTCTGTTCATTTTCTTCACGTTTTCTTAATTTGTGCTCATCTTGTTTGTTATTTTTGTTAATTTTAATTTTGTAACTAAATTGTTCATATTTGTTGATTTTGTTCAAATTCTACACATTTTTTGATTGATTTCATCTTTTTGTTGATTGACTGGTGGAAGTTAAATCTTCATTCTTTTACATCATATTATTACCTCCACCAAGGAGGTTATGTATTCATGTTGGTTTGTCTGCTTGTTTGTTTGTGAGCAGGATTACGCACAAACTGCTGGACAGATTTTGATGAAAGTTTCATTAAAGGTGGCCTGGCATTTTGGTGATGATCCAGGACAGGATGTGGATTGTAGCTCAATTTTTCACTTTTTCAATTCAAATTTCATTTGTATAGCAGCAATCATAATCGATGATTATCTCTAGGTGTTTCACAATTCAAGGCCAAGACCTCACGACTAGTCAGAGAGTAAACCCAAAAGAACCACGAGAGCAAGACAAGGTCGACAGGGAGGAGAAAAACTTCCTTCATCGGAAGAGACAAACCTCCAGCAGAACCAGCGGCTCAGGGCCGGCGGCCATGTGCCCCAACTGGTTGGGGTTAGTGGACAGAGGGGAGACAAAAGAAAAGGGTAGAGATAAAACAACAAACAACACAGACACTGGACTGGTTCACAATTAGCAAACACACAGCAAGGGCATCAGGAGAGGGGGGCAGAGAAAGCGAGGCGACTAGAGAGCTGAGAGATGAAGAGTACTGAGTGTTTATCTGAAGCATCACTTTAAACCAATGGGTCCTAATCTAAAAAAGATATGAGATGTGAGATGTCGGTCGATGGTGCCACGTTGGTATTGTATGTGATCCTCATCCCAGCAGCTCTCTCAGTCTGGGGCTTCAGCTCCCTGTTGTCTCCTTTGCAGAAGTTTCCATCTACCTGCAGTGAATATTTCCATCCTGACCTGGATGTCAGCAGTGGTGGTTTCGGCTTGTCTGATCTACCAGCTTTCAGCTTGGTTACCTCTGTGGACACAATACGCCCCAGAGGCTTAATTTGACAGAGACTGCATGAAACTACTCTGCTCCAGTTGAAGCCCTGTAGGATGCTCATTCTTTTCAACAAGCACCATTGCTGCTTTTCTCCAGACATGTGGAATGGTATAGTTTCATACACAGTGTTGTTTTACGTGAGATCAATAAACTGTTTTTAAGATGATGTGACTATAGAAAAGTCATTTCTGTGGTGTCTCGCAATCAAAACAATAGAATGAACAGACTGATAAAATGACACTGTGAAACAGCACGGGATCATGGGGGTTGTTACCACTGTAAATGATGAGATCATTAAATCTTGTTTAGAGATAAGGAATTGTTTTAATTAATCCTTTATTCACACTCCATTTGATGCACACTGCTAGTCAAATGTCTGAACACACCCTCTTCTTCAATGGCTCCTCTCTATTTTAATTATTTGCATCATTGTACATTAATACTGAACACATCCAAACTGTGAAAAAAACATGTATGGAATTATATGGACAATAAAAAGTGTTAAATAACATATTTTATGTTTTAGATTGTCCAAATTAGATACATTTAGCTTTGCACACTTATTTTAAACCTATGAGTTTTGGTGGAGCCTGGGGTCATCTCTATGGCAACAAAAATAACAAATTAATGTTATTGTCACATTGGCATCATGGCCATTATCCACTGCCTACTAAATATACTGTTATGGCTCATCATAGTTGAAACTTCTTGGGGCTAGGGCAAAGGGTAGCAGGACGACAAAGCTAATAAAATAACACAAATGGGACATTGAATATACCAACATATCCTCAGCCCTGGTGTTTTAGACACCAAGGAACAATATTTTCCAATGTGGCAGCCTTTGGTGCATGTCCAGGAAGTGCATAGAGCATCATGTCCCAGACCAGACAGATGGCAACACAACTGACAGCTGAATAGACAATTGAAAAAGGTTGGGTCAGTGGTTGGAGTGAAGCTGGACTCGCTGGGAGCTGTTGTGAACAGATGTACGCAGAAGAAGTTAGAGGACATTATAGACAACTCAAAGCACAGGATGATGGTTCACATCACGATGCTGCAGAACTGAATGTTACAGAAGAGCCTTCATCCACATTGCCATCAGAGTCATTAACACCACCAGTTCATGGCAATATTAATACATTTTATTCATTGTATTTCTTTCATTTCTAATTTATTATTGATGAGCTATGACTAATATTTGGAATTTTCTTAAAAGGGGTGATTAATATATATATATATATATATATATATATATTTGCATATTTGTCTTTTATCTTTTTGTAATATAAATGCTTGCAGTGATGTGGCCCCCTCCTGGATGCAAGGAACAGTTTCATTGGGTCGAGGTATAAAATTAGGCATAGGGGAAAAAAGGATCCTGGTGAGATAGAAAAGCACACACCATGAAAAACACAAAAACACTTGGCATGAAATGCACAAAGGCACACAACATGAAGTGGGGCACAAACCCTAGCAGCCTATATGGATGTCCACAGGTTGGTTATGCTGTGATGACCACCGCAGCCAGCTCCTTCTAAGAATCCAGTGTAATAACATGGCATGGCTGTCACCTCCAGTTTCACATATCTAAGGACGGTGTTCTCACTGTCTAATATTACCAATATTGCCACAGGTGGGTTACACTGAAGTAATTTGTACAATCTGTGCATCATGTACCCACATGAAAGGACCCGCTGTGCACACGCTGACATACCAAACGCTTTCAAATAATGGCTGAATTCAATGTGCTAGGAGTGAGAACCGCTGGGGATTATAATTTTGTGATCACCAAGACAGCTCTACACTATGTGTCAATACTGTATTATCAAAACTAGCCTATCCTTCTGCATTGAGTATGTAATTAGTTGCTCCACAGTTCCTCATGTGGTTCTGTCAGTGTAAAGGTTGTGTTATTAACAGCACCGAATCTAAGCCTTAGCCGATCATGTTGGGAAGAATAGAGAAAAAGGCTGTTACTGAGGTTTAAAGAAGTTACTGTGTGTGAGCACAGAGCCAGCAGGAGGCTCAGGTGCAGCAGAGAGAGACAATCCCTTCACATTCAGAGGGGAATAGACCTGTCAGTCCTGGAAAACCTTGAAGAACCAACCAGTGGAACCATATGCAGCTCTCCGAGCACACGCCGTGGTTATCTGCTTTGAGCCAGGGTGGAAATATACAAGCTCCTCATTATGCAACACACAGGCATAATATTTGTTTGTTTTATGGCAGTGTGTGCTGGGTTGTTGGTTTTGACACATTGCACTGAACATTCTTTACATGTTGGGCATTCACGGTGCTGAGTATGAACAAAAATGTGTGCTGCTTTGTTTCACTTTGCATAAATAAATAACTGCTGGCGCTTTTGAGGGTCTTCTTATTTCCATGAAAAGATTTACATCTTCTTTTCAAAGCGTTGTCCTTTTAGAAACAGAGTACTCATATCTTCAAATCTTGATTTTCCAGTGCATATTTTAAGATACTTTCAAACCTGCAATTCCAATAAATGCACAAGTGGTAAGATTCACATGACAGTCAGTTTCCTGTCAATAGAATAACCAGGACAAATCAGGTCAAAATTGTGTTAATTGGTAAAAAAAAATACAAAAACTGATCTTGAACTGTAAAGTACTGCAATGTATTCAAGATAAGCAAAAGAACTGTTCATTTACTTTGATATTGAAAGAATTAAGGCCTTAAGTTTTTAAATTTTCAAACAAACAAGCTGTAGAAGAAATTGAAACCTTAAGATGAAAAAAAAATTTAAAAGAGACACTTTAAACACCAAAATATGTATGAAAATTTACAAAAAAAAGAACTGGAACAAAAAAAATCTGAGACTTATTGTAGGTTGAATACCATTGATGCACCAAAAACTTGTGTCATTTTAAAACTTTAGTTGTGCAATTACCATATGGTGGCCAAAAATTAAAGGTTAAGGTCACTGTGACCTCAGGTCTGTCCACTCTAAAGAATACAAGAAGCAGGACAGCAAATCCACTGCTCAGTTTTGAAATTGACTGTGACTTTGACCTTTTTCTTTGAAGATCACTGGATGTTTGGAATCAACATAGTCAATAACCCAGGAGTATATGACATTTTTAACCTCACTACAAAACTAGAATTGCATTTCAAAGTGCAATGATTTCAGATCCTAGTGATATACTGAACGAGAGGTGTCCTGGAGTCCAAGCTCTCACATATTAAATTTGGTGCCTCTAGCTATAGTAGTTTTGGTAGCATAGGTCAAAATAGGTAATTATTAATGCTGTGACCTAATTAATACATTCCTGATCAAAATTTTAAGACCAGTTGAAAAATTGCAAGAATGTACATTTTGCACTGTTGGATCTCAACAAGGTTCTAAATAGTGCTTCAAAATGTAAAAAGAAGAAATGGGAGTAAGACAAGAAAAAATTCTGAGGAAGCAATTTATTACAAACAACCATTAAACTGAAATAGGCTGTTCTTCAGCTGATCAAAAGTTTAAGACCACAGCCTTTAAAAGTTCAAATCTTTGCAAAAATGTGGATTCAGTGTCATTTTCTGTCAGGTATCCACACTGTCATGACCTCCTGATGGCAAAGGCAAAAAAGCTTTCTCTCTTTGAACACGGTCGGATTGTTGAGCTGCATCAAGGCCTCTAGCAGTGTGCCATTGTTGCTGAGGTTGGACACAGTAAGACTTCTTAAAAGACCCTGAGGGTTATGGGAAAAAACGTCAAATGGTAGACCCAAAAAAATTTCACCAGCCCTGAGCTGGCTGAAATTGGCTGTCCGTCAAGACACGGGAAGATCCTCGGCCCAAATTAAGCTCAACACTGGTGCCAACTGCAATCCCATAACCATTAGACGGCATCTGCAAGAGAAGGGTTTGAAGAACAAAAAACATCTTCAAAGACCTTGTCTCCTTAAACGGCACAAAATGGCCAGTTTGGAGTTTGCATGAGACCAAACATGGAACATTGAAAGGTGGAAGAAAGAGGCTTTTTTCCTTCAATAAAACAATGGAGCGTCAGGTTGTGCAGAGGCGTCAAACGGCAGCTGGCTCTGTGGAGATGTTGCAGGGGACGTCACTCATGACTGAAGGCCATCGTCTGTGTGGTAATGACTGAGTTTTTCAACAGGACAACGCTGCAGTTCTGACAAAGGACTTCTTCCAGAGAAATAACATCACTCTTTTGAACCATCC
>JAQQAE010011595.1:0-13539 GCA_029823295.1 Pseudamia nigra | reverse complement strand
GTTCCAGACAGTGGATGCCCTCCGTGAAGCCATCTTCACCACTTGGAGCAACATTCCCACTAGCCTCCTGGAAACACAAGTGTCAAGCATTCCGAAACAAATTTTTGAGGCGATTAACAAGAATGGCGCAGCTACTCATTAACGAGTCCTTTTTTGAAAATTGGATTTCTATTTTAGGGGGTTTTGAGATGTGGTCTTAAAAACTTTTGATCAGCTGATGAATAGCCCATTTCAGCTTAATGGTTGTTTGCAATAAATTGCCTACTCAAAATTTTGTCTCACTCCGATTTTTTCCTTTTTGTATTTTGAAGCACTGCTTAGAACCTTCTTAAGATCCAACAGTGCGAAATGTACATTTTTGCAATTTTTCAACTTAAAATTTTGATCAGGGGTGTATGTGTGTTCTTTTGGTGATGGTGTTTTTGTGCCAAATACACTTTTTGGAATTATGGCCAAAAAGCTCAACCTTGGCTTCATCAGACCATAACATATTTTCCCACGTGTTTGGGAGATTTCAAATGTCTTTTTGCAAAATGAAGCCAGGCTTGGATGTTTTTCTACGCAAGATAAGGCTTTTGTCTTGCCACCCTACCCCACAGCCCAGACATATGACGAAGACGGGAGTTTGTTGTCACATGTACTACACAGCCAGTACTTGCCAGAAATTTATATTATGTATCTGTGTGTCAATTTTTTTTACGTCACAAAAACCAGGGTGTGTAGACTTTACACCCACCTGACCAATGAGGATATAAAAAGTCTATATACCCTGTTCAAATGCCAGGAGAATTTGTCATTTAGCACAAATTACAACATACAAATGAAGAACAGTCATGGTCAAAATACTTGTTGCTCTCCCAGTACATGCAACACCTGCATACCGATTACCTGCCAATATATAACCTTGGTAACATCTTAGTTCAACTCCCCAAGTGGTAGCAAACTACATATACAAAAATATAAATGGCTCTAACAGATTGGTAGTTTAAAAAATATGTTTATAGTGCAGTAGTAACAACTGCCTGACTAATTACATGATCAAGTTTCCATAACCAGCAGCGCTGAACAAATTTGTTTGCAGCAGTAAAATTGGATCAATAGAATGGGTCAGAAAAGCACAAAGTAGATTTAACATTCAACGTGATTTCATGCGAAATTAAAGGGAACAAGCTGGAGCAAACATGGAATTACTCACTTTATCTGCTTGGCATTTTTGTAGCGTATGAATATGACGATTGGGTAGATGTGAACGCTGTGAAGACGCTCAATGGCGTAAGGAGCAATGTCAAGTAAACAGTGACAGTCCTATGAAAGAAAATGACAGCAAGAGACTGCATGAGAAATGGGAGATGGTTCAAAGCATAACGCTGCCAAAAGAATATACTACATGGACCACGGTTTGGACAGCTGACTCGTGTACCTAGAGAAATGTGGGCACAGCTTTGCATGTCTACAGCAATCCTTATGAAATCTGACCTGCTCGTTACCAGTACACTAGGGAACAAAAATGAATCGGCAAACAAAATCAAGAAAATTAACAATGTATTAAAACATAATTTAAAAAAATGACCAGGAATGCATAAAATAAAACTTAATTTGCTTAACTTTTGGGTATTTATAATGTAATGAGAATTATTTTTACATTTTGACCTTTAATCTTAAAATAATTCAAACTCAGACTGTACCTTCTCTGTGATCTCTTTAATTGAGGCAACGGTCGTTACATCAAAATGGCCGCTCCTCCGTTTGTAGTCGATAAACACACAGTCTTTGACTCCTCGCTCGATCGCCTGCTGAGATGCCTTCATAACCTCTGAAAATAAAACTCATTCTGTTTAAAATCATTCACAAGTTTACCATTCTCATTTTTTTTCTACTTTAAATCTATTGTTTACCTCTGTAAATAATTACATCATAATGAAATTTCATGGAGATTTTTATGTGCAGTGTCTTAGCCATTTGTGGCAATAATTGAGAACCCCTGCACTAACTGAATGTCAGTCCTTCATTAATAAATTAAAGTGTAATGACAGACGCACCAGGCAGGCAGCGACAGAACTTGGCAGGAGCTTCTTTCACCAACATCTCCTTGCTGGGCTCCACTAAAGGACCCAGGATTAGGACTGGTCTTGGAGAGGAGCACTCCACCTTCTGGACCCGCTGGTATACCAGACTCACACCGTCTGAGCATTGGATAGACACAGTAGACAGTGACGCAGAGACACAAGGCAAAGGACTGTGATTACCTATATCCTAACAGAAGCTGCTTTTCAGGAGAAGGACATGAGAATATAAAATATTTTCCTCTTTTTTTTAAAGCCATGCTCAAAGGTAGTACAAATGTAAAATTGTCCATCAATACAAAAGTTAGTGTTGTGACTTTCTGCTGAAGTAGTCTTGGGAGATGAATCCTCACCATCTGTGATGGGAAAAGAATCATTGCTGATAGCATCTAGAGACATTAGGTCCTTTCCATCTTTCGATCCGCTGCGTTTGTGCTTCTGCCTACGGCGGAAAAACGATCTCCGGGCAGCAGCTGACAAAGTTTTACTGGTGCTGTAATCATCTTTCATATCAGTTGTGCTGTGTCTTCTGTAGAACTCCTGATCCATCCTGTGGGAGAGAAAACTCAACTATTGACATTTATAGAACTGAAAAGTATCTATGAAACAGAAAAAGCAGGAACAAAAGGTAAATTACAAACAGTACAACAAACAGAGTTTATTGGCTAAACAGAGAGTGCTGAAGTACAACAATAGACTGGACTTGCATGTATTTGCTTGGAATCTGCCCCTTCTGCAGCTTCTGTGCATTCTCATCAAGCTGCCAGGCCATCCAGTAGCCAAAGTTACCATTTGGCAGTGTGTCTTCAACATACAGGATGTCATCTTTTTTAAAGCTCAGCTCCTGCTTGACATCTGCAACCCTCTCATAAAGTGCCCTGAAAGGATAAACGCACTGAGCAGTCTTGATCAGTACATTCCTCTGACCTTAGAGCAGGGGTGTCGAACTCATGCCATGGAGGGCCGAGACCCTGCAGGTTTTCTCCCCAGCCAGTCACGAAAGCAGGTGATTTCACGGATCAGCACTCCTTCAAACTGAGGGGAGGAGCTAATCACTGAAATCACCTGCTTTAGTGACTGGTTGGAGAGAAAACCTGCAGGGTCTCACCCCCCATGGCATGAACTTGACACCTGTGCCTTAGAGGATCCACACATTACACATATCAAATCCCAACCTATACTCAACATGAAATGACAGCAAAATGCAGACAAATTACAGTATAACAACTTTAGTTTTTATTCAATATTTCATTTTTTACCTTATGAAAAATCCATCTCCAGGAGACTCTTTGATGGCAGCAAGTTCATTTACACAGTTCTGCACCTTGAATGTGATGGTTTCAGCTGGTTTCAGCATTTCCAGGTAAGCCTCTTCTTTAGTTTTGCGTTTCATGCCGACACCATTGTACTGTTTGTGAACATGAATTACACAACTGTCAGGAGGACACTGAATGACTCTGCCAACACAGAATGACTCATTTCCAGTAAACCCAAAACAATACAAAAATACAGCTCGTTACTGCCAACACTGTGTGAATATACTAAACTTCTGTCCAATGTGAAGTATATATGAGGCCTGACTGGCATGTTTAAGTTGAAATTTTGAGAATGACATTAATAAATCACATGTAACATATGTTAATGTCTTCAATATGACAGATTAAAGTTATCATGTAATATTAACAGCGTACATGCTCCAGAAAGTGTACATACCTCCAGTATCAGGTCTCCAGATAGGAGGCCATCAGGACTCTTAGCAGGGCTGTCATCATCTAGACTTTCCACAAAAATGCCATAAAGGTTTCCTCCACAGATCTGAACTCCCAGCTCCACCTGGATTTTCTTGAGTCTCACAAGCCGAAGTTCTGCAGTCCTGTGGTGAGCTGAACCAGGCAGCCTGTAATCAAATCATGCCAGTCAACTTCGACTATCCACTTCAAAACACCAACATCTGGCCTACCAACAGCATTAGGTTTTAAAATCTCACCAGCCCCAAACATTCAGAATAAAAAAAAAAAATAACTCACTGACCAGATATAGTTTTCAGTTGTACCTGAAGGAGCTCTGGGGGCTTGTGGCAGGAGTGGTCTGTTTGGATGGCGGTGTCATAGTGCCCTCATCCTGCTCACTCAGAGTATCAATGATGGAGTGACTGTCAGGAGTGGTGGCTCCACTGTCCTGAGGCGTTGGCTGGTTGCTGATGGACTCCATACGAGAACTGTGGATAAACCATAAGAAGCTTTGTAATGCTTTGTCAAATGACTAAAAATGGATATTACACTTCAGAGACATTTCATTAAAAGGTGGGCATCCATGTAAAAAAGGTTCAATTTTCCAAAACATTTCCACAAGAGTAATGAAAGAGGGTAGTATCTGACCCCATGTCCCATGAGACAGAGTGTAGCTCACGTAAGATAGAGAGAGTTTGATTTTAAAGTTACTATACACTCACTGGCCATTTTATTACATATTCAATTACTTGTTAACGCAAACAGTGAATCAGCCAATCACATGGCAACAACTCAGAACACTTAAGACGAGATGTCTTGACCATGTCTACATGCCTGAGTATTTCACAAAGAAATGAGATTTTCACACAAATATCTTTATAGGTTACAGAGAAAGGTCCAAAAAAGGGAAATTATCCAGTGAACGAACATTGTTAGAGTGAAAATGCTTTGTTGATGCCAGAGATCAGAGCAGAATGGTCAGATTGGTTTGGGATGATAGAAAGAAAACAGTAACTCAAATAACCACTCTTTACAACCAACGTATGCAGAATACCATCTGGAGCACATGGGCTACAATAGCAGATGACCACAATGGGTACCACTCGTGTCAGCCAAGAACAGGAAATTGAGGTTACAATTCACACAGGCTCTCCAAAATTGCACAATTTAAAAAATGGTTGGATGCTTCCTGGTTTAATGGGTCCCTCTTTCTGCTGTGACATTCAGATGGTAGGGTCGAAATTTCATGTAAATAAAAGCATGGATCCATCCTGCCTTGTATTAATGCTTCAAGCTGGTGGGGGGGCATTTCCTTGGCACATTTTGGGTCCTTCAGTACCAACTGAGCATTGTTAAAATACCACAGTCTACTCAAGTATTGTTGCTAACCATGTCCATCACTTTATGACCATAGTGCACACATCTCCTGATGGCTACTTCCAGCATGATAATGTGCCATTTCCTAAAGTTCAGATCATCTCAAACTAGTTTCTTGAACATGACAATGAGTTCACTGTACTCCAACTGCCTCCACAGTCAACAGATCACAGTCCAATAGAGGACCTTTGGAATGTGGCGGAACGGGCGATTCTCAAATCTGCAGCAGCTCCATGATGCCATTATATCAATATGGACCAAAATCTCAGAGGAACGTTTCCAGGACCTTGTTGGATGTATACCACGAACTAATTAAGACAGTTCTGAAGAGGAAAAAAAAAAAAAAAAAAAAACGGGGTTCCAGCCCAGTAATGGCAAGGTGTACATAATACAGTGGGCAGTGAGTGTTTATTGGACTGAATGTTTACAGTACAGACACAAGAGCTACTTAAACTCTGATGTTTTGAATAGCTCCATGTCACAGATTCTCGTTATATAAACCCACTCATTACAAAGTGCGTCTGCCATGAATCCATTCTGTGTAAGGTGCTACAGTGGAGTGTGCGCTTCTTCTTACCCTGAACGAGAGTGGTTGCCCAGCTGAAACATGTGCGGATTATACTGGGCCAAAATAGTGACTGTATCGCACTGCTGTCCAATCACCAGTCGTGCTTGCTGCTCATTGGCGTTGCGGAGGTTGATCCCATTAAACTGGAAATGGTAATGATACAAGACAAACAAATTCAATGTTGCACTGATAAAGCAGGGTTAACTAGCACAGGCTTGTGACAGTGTGGTGGCTGCTGTACCTCTAACAGTTGGTCTCCATACTCTAAACGTGCTTGGTGTGCGATGCTGCCTGCTGTCACTTTGGACACAAACACTCCGCCGTTCTCTCCACTCACGATGGAGATCCCCAGAGGTTCTGCTCCTTTCTGAACAGTCACATTACGTGGTTCCTCCAAGTATGGTCTTTGGGGAGGAAGAGAAAAAATGTTAACAGCTGTGTTACCCTGACATCTGAAAAGCTACAAAAAAAAAAAAAAACTGCCTTCACAAATGAACACCTATGAATATTGACTGCAATCTGAAGCTCTTTAAAAGTTATTTACAATAAAAGATTCTTTTGAATGTGTGGTAAAAAAACGTCTCTTTATAGAATATGAAAAAATGCATTCTTTGAAAAAAGTACCTAGATTTATCAGGTTTACTTGTGCAATATAATAAGTGTGAAGTCATTACTCATCACCAGTGGTTCATGTTATTCAACTACGTTATCATTTAAGATTTGTGACAAATTTTAAACATTAAACAGTCCAGCCACTATATCTTCCAACTTTGTTTTTGACTTTCTTGGATGTGAATTGTCCACTGTTCTTGTAGTCAAACCTCACTACTGTTTTCAAATACAGTCTGTCTTAAATCATGCATACCCTGACCAGCAGTAACAGCATTCATTCCCTTTTCATGCAAGCCCCCCATCTTGCACCATATTTATATTTATCCAGAGAACACTGGCAGCTCCAGGTTACAAAGATCATTCATAGCTAGATATTAGATCTATGCAACAACAACAAACCATGGGATTTGGTCAAGGCATGCATTATGCATTTTCAAATCAAGTCATGCATCATACAAGATTCATCAGTGTTTTGAATGAATTCAAAGTGGCGGGTGTGTTGTAAAGGCTTCAGTGCTCAAACAACCTTTCAAATGGTGAAATGCATTTTGCTAGAATAAATTAACAAACCTCAAGTTTCTTGAGGAGAAGAATTTAGGATGAAATGCCTGTGGGATTCTGAGAAAGAAAAGTTAGAAGAGACAAATAGGAGAAGATGAAAGAAAGGAGGTCATCACCCACAGCATGAAAACCTGGATAATGTGGTGAAAGGGAAAATGGAAAGAAGTGAGGAGAAAATGATAAATGCTGAGTGGTGCTGTGTGGTGATGAGATCAGATGGGGGCTCACAGCTTTGTTTACTGCTTTGCAAGCACTAAATCACTGACGCAGACAAGAACAGACGAATGGTAGAAAATGTGTCGTGTTCTGCTGAATGATGGCAGAGTAATGGCCCAGACGGAAGCAGGCGTACCCATCCTTCCGCTTGTCACAGACAGGTGCAGGGCTGACTGATATCCTTGGCTGGATGGAAATGGAACTCTGTGATTGGCTGCTGGTGAAAGACGATGTATCCAGATTGACAGGGGACATCGGAGGAGTTGGGCTGCTGCACTCTGAATGAGAGAGGGAACCTGTGATTGAGAAAAGACAAAGTCACACATGATGTGTAGTTTTGTAGTGCTCCAACAGAGTTGATGTAGCTGCTGAAGTGAACTGTACCTCTGTCAGATCCAGTGGAGCGAGGGTAGCGAGTTGGGGGGATCTTAATGCGCTCTGCTCTGAACTGTAACGTGGAGCCTAAAAAGCATCAGCAAGAGAGAACCCAGGATGTAAGTTGTTACTTGCAGTAATCTAGGAGTTGTTTTACCTTCTCAAGTGCACTGGGTGCTATGGGTTAAAAAAAGGTCTTCACAAGTAGATTTCCTGAAATTTGAACTTGCTGCTGCAGTTCACTGTGTTTGTTCTGTCCTCATCAGCTTCTGTGGCTCTGTTCACACCCGGTGTTGACACGTCTCAGGTGATCTGATCACAAGTCAACAGCTCTATGCATGCCATTTCACATCTTGAGTAACCACTTGTGAGCAGATCTCAGATCCATGTTCATATACAAACAAACATATGCATCATTTCCTTTACCCAAGACTGACTGTGCGGTTGTTAAATTAACAGAACGCATTCTAGTGCTCCAAAAAAGGTATGCATGACTTTGATTATGCTCCTAATATTGGGAGATGACAGGTGTTTCCAGGCATGTTTTTGGTAGCCTTGTATATTTCTGACTTCCCCCTGGTAGGCTAAAGAATTTATACCCAAAGTTTCTAATGCTGTAACTGTATTTAAGATACCGGTATTTTATGTAAAAAGACCTGCAGAAAACCTACTGCGACTAGTCTACCAGAAACAAAGAAAAGGAAAGCAAAACAAACTGGGTCTATTCCTTGGTGTGTTCCAGACAAACCACACAATGGCAGGTGTGGCCACAACCCAGCGGTGATGTGTCTCATTTAATTGCTTTGAGAGTAATGTTTGAAAACAACGAAGCAGCCACTCATAGCCTATGGCTGTTTGGACCACCCATGCCTGGAAGGTCTTTTAACTAAAACACAAAGCTTTAAAAGAAATAGAGAAGAAAAGACCACAAAGGAATGATACAGCAGATGACTTTAATAAAACTCCTGACAAAACTGACTTATTTATCATACAATGATCACCAAGACCGACTCCATGGAGAAATAATTAACTTGAAAAACCTTCCAACTATGTGACTACACAGGGACAGAACAATTTCATAACATATTAGAAGTTATGATTTGTCTAAAATTAGGACTTCATGCATACCCAATCTGGCGCTGGAGGGCAGAGAGTTGGTGGTGTGGGCTGACTGGCTGCAACTCGTCTCAGTCAAATCTCCAGTGCGTTTGTGGCTGAGGTCCAGACTGAGGCGACCTTGATGCTGGGGGCTAAAAGTGGAGGAGAAAGACCTCAATAAGTCCCTCTGCAATCAATTATTCATCTTGGAGAAGATGTAATTTGCTTCACACCATCTGTTCATGAGATCTGGGGCAGAGTAGACAATGCTGGGTTTAACAACAACAATGCGACATGACTCCATTAAATGAATCAAAAATGTAGCTTTAGAAAAATTAAAAAACAGTGGATATAAAGTGCATAAATCTAAAAAATATCCCAGTGAGACATCTTATACTCTGTCAAAAACAAAAGTTAAGGAGCAGTAGTAAGTTTGTCTTCACAGCGACTCATTTTCAGGAAAACAAACTGAAAATGCCTGAAACCTGTTCACTGATTACAGGAGACACTGTACTCTAAATATAGTGAAGAAACCTGGGGTGAGATTATTGGATGTGTTTATACCTTGTGTGTGAATGTGTGTGAACTCCAGAGTTGGACGGTGGGGGACAGTTGTTGGACTGGATCTCGTGGCTCCAAGCTGTGTACACTGGGTTCCTCATCACTGCCGTTACTGCAGGACATGGAGCTAAACCTCGCTGGGCAGGGTCTGAAGAAATAACAGACAAGAAGAAATATCAGACAAAACATGTATAAGCAGTGATAAGAGGGAGTCTGAGATTTCTACATAGAGAGAAGATACCATAATAGCCAAAGTAGAGACATGCTTTTATGTAAATAAGCTTTTCCAAAAATGGGGATCATGTATTCACAAAACCAGTGACAACATTTTATTCCTGTTATTAGTTTGAAAAATATTAGGATGAAAACATTTTTTTCCAGAGGGTCTTGCCAGACTAGCAGGAGCATCATGTGTACCAAAATCATCACAACAGGACACTAACAGCTACTTGTGACTTACGTGCAGTGATGCTGGTGTAACTTGGGGGTGAAAAGGGCATGCTGTACCGATTGGTTCGCATGGGAGAAAACCGCAACAAGTCCCCTGGCTCTGGGGAGTGCTCATCATTAGAGAAACTTTGCACCTGCAAAATAAACGGAACAAAATAAGGCTAGACTCGTCATGATCAGTGATCTTATAAACATGCAGAAACACTGAAGCAGGGGTGTCAAACTCGTGCCATGGAGGGACGATTCCCTGCAGGTTCTCTCTCCAACTAGTCACTAAAGCAGGTGATTTCACTGATCAGCACTTCTTCAAATTGAGGAGACCAGTGAAATCATCTGCTTTAGTGACTGGTTGGAGAGAAAAGCTGCAGGGTCTTGGCCTCCATGGCACGAGTTTGACACCTGTGCACTAAAGAAACACCAGTCTGTATCTCAAGTAAATTACAGGTACTGTATGAATTTGTCTGCTCAACTATACCAAATCATAATATATTCAGAGTACGAAGATGAAATTGAAGAAAGCAGTTGGTGAATCAGCGCTGAGGATATCGTTTGATGAATAAGTTGAGAAACATGCATATCATTTGCAGTTTTTGTTTCAGCTGTAAAATAATGACTTAGAGATTCTGATGCAGATCCCTTGATTGTGGTTCTAGGGGTACATTAGACATTAAATAATATTTTATAGACATCGATTTTAAATAATGTTTATATTAATTTTGTGCTACCACCGTTATATCCTTTGTTTCTGTGAGTGTTTTTGTGTGGAGACCTTGATACATTGTACTGACAATAAAAATGGTCAACATGAATTTGCACATTTCTTCCTTTCAAATTTTATTACGCATGTTTAAATCCAAACAGAACTTTCTTCAGGTCTGCAGCCCCCTCTACCTTCTTCAGTGTACTTTTTGATTAAGCCTTGAACAAATGTGATGTGCGTACAGCAGTTCTTTTTTTATCCCCTCATGAAATACTAGTTAGACAGAATTGCAGTTACCTGCATGGGAACAGGGATGTGTAATGGAGTCACATTTCTCCGCAATGCTGGTGCTGATTTTGGCCGGTATCTCCTTTTTTCCTGGTTAGTACCTCTGTGTCGATTGCCCTCCTCCTCACCTGGTTTCTTCGAGCTGGTCTTGGTATCAGCTGGAAGTGCGTCAGTGTAGTACTGCTGGTTTGTTCCCTCTGCCTCATCCTGTGCACTTGTAACTTGGGCTGGGGAGGCTGGTGGAGTACCAGTGGTGATGGTGGAGTCAGATGCTGAGCTGTTCTGTTGGCGATGCTTGAACCTGAATGAGTCGCTCCTGGCTGGTGGAGTAGGAGGAGTCTGTGCTGACTCAGAGATTGAGCTCTGAGGCGAGTGCTTTGGCAGATGAGAAAGAGACAGGTAGTCCAGTTTTGGAGGAGCATCAGGTCTCCTAAAAGCATTCATATCAAAAATGGACTTCCTCTGTTTAGGTTTTTTGTAGATCGAGAGTTGGGTGCACTCTGGAATAGCGGCCCCCACCATGACTTTAGGCCATGTACCTCCACTGGGCTTCACTGGTGAGCCCTTCCCTCGTTCTGCAACACACTGCGGGGGACTGTGGTCAGACACCACTGGACTGAAAGTGAATGGACGATGATGGACGTCATGCCTCCTGTAGCAGAAGTCTGGGTGGGGCTCTGAGGGACTTTGGGAGGTGGAAGAGTTTGCTTGATGGGACAGGGAGCGTGAGTGCAGGGAGCCATTAGAAAAGGGTTTGTTATGGCAATGAGTGCTGCTGTCCAAGGTGTCACCTGAATCCTTGCATGAATCATCACTTCTGCTGAATAAGTCACAGCTGCAGCTGTCTGTTTGTGTGGAGCAGTTATGTTTGGGGCAGTTGTGCTTGGGATTCCTGCAGTTTCTTGTGTGGACTTCACAGGACTGGAGCCGAGACATCTTTTCAGAGTCCCTCAAACTTTCAAACAAACTCTGCCCAGAGCAGCTCTGTGGGAAAAACTGTTCAAAAGACAAGGACAAATCAGTTAAGGCAACATAGGGTTATGACAATATAAGGGCCTGTGTCCACAGGGAGCACTTTTAGCACCCGCAGCGATCTCTGCCCAGCGCTTCACCCAGTGTTTTTGTTGCTATGGTTCTCTGCAGGTCATTCATCCTTTGGCAGACAGTGATTCCAGAGAAGTCCACATTTTGAAATAATACTATATTTAGCTCACAATAGCAGATTAAAAGTAAAATTTGCGGTTGATTTTTCAAGATGAAGCCTATGTAGAGATTTGATCTAGTGATTTCAGACACACACAGAGTCAGCATCTGCTTAAGTGGAGTGTGTGGGGGAATACAGTGCAGAGGACAACCTTGAATTTGACATCCACACACAAATTTCTAAGTTCACTGTTGACAAGGACACACACAATCATGAACTAATCACATAAATTAGTCGGACATGCGTCCATGGTTAAATCACAGCGACAAGTAAAAAAAATGTCCTTTTCAAACAGTAATGTTTTAAACTTTAATGGATGTTGTGGATGTTCAGTTTCTTCATAAGAAATCCTTCATTGTTAGATCATAAAACAGACTTGTCAATTTCCCCTCCACCACAGTGCAGAGAAGTTTCCTGTTTATGTCCCATGTCCCGCTTCTTCTCAATTTTTAATTGGTTGGCGAGTGAGCGCTGTTCTAAAGACTGAGCGTTGAAACAACTTCAGCAAAGTCCATAAATACGCTGTATGCTGAGGGCATTTTTATGCACCGAGGGCACCAAGTGTTAAACGCTGAGTTGCATAGGATTTGAATGGAAACATGATGCCCTCCACTCTAAATTCGCTCTCTGTGGACACCGGTCCTAAAGCTGAAGACACAATATCTGACTACTTCTCTTTAAATAGCAACGTTAGAGTCATACTGTTACTAGCAATGATTTATTCTGAATACTGTATTTGACTAACCTTTCAAAATAACTCGTGAAAACACACCTTTGGAAATTCAACACTCACCTTTATAAGGGAGATGCTGAGAGAATCATGACAGTTCCTCAACAGAGCTTCACATTCAGAAACTGATTTGTTATCCAGCGCAATTCCATTGATCTGCAGTGCAAAAAGTGAGACAAGATCACCTGAAAAATGTCCTACATTTTTCACCCTGGTTAAGTTATCGTTACCACCGAAATACCTCTTTGGTTGTCCATTGGAGTTCATACCATGAACAGACAAAACCTGCAGTTTACTCAGTTTGCATACAATCCATTGGCAAGACTGGACAAACTTGGAAATGTCAAATACTTTGTGTCGTTTACTGTAGAAGAGCACACACTATTGTGTCATGTGATTTGGATCTATCCATTTACTGATTTTTAGCAATCTATGTTCTAACTGTATTATGAGGTGCTATACATATCCACTGGACCTTTTGCTGCAAAAGGAATATTTGGCATGGTCCTACAGGAATGCAGTTTCAACCAGTGCAACACAATCAGAACCATGCTATGCTTCTGGCTAGGAGACCTTTACTACTGCAATGCAAATATTTCTGATCCCAGAGTCATGGACAGATCTTCTGCAACCAGTCCTTAGAAAAAAAGCTGTTTTTCCATAAGAGGCGATGCATTTAACATCTGGCACCCACTACTGAGTCGGATGGAAAATTGGAACGCTTCAGACATTTCATAAAGAATTGTTACTTGGCCTGTCCTGGTTCAAGATCAATTGTCGTACTGAACACTGAATTCTGTTATTTCATACTGTACATTTGGTAAGAGTTTGGGATCACTTTTAATGTTTTTTGTTTTACAGAACATTTAAAAAGTGTACTTAAACCCCTACAAAACTAAATCACATTTTGTAGATGTGAAACCCCTTCTAATCTTATTTACATATCAATGCATATTTACAAACAGTGTGCTACAGTTTGAACACTAGAGGGAAGCAGAGGACCACA
>JAQQAE010011594.1:0-13540 GCA_029823295.1 Pseudamia nigra | reverse complement strand
GGGGGGTACTCACTTTTGTGAGATACTGTATGACCAATACACATGACCTTGAGGTAGACTTTGCTCTTTTCCTTGAGTGCCACAGCATGTTTGAACTGAGTATCGTTAATAATCTCAGTGTTGATGACATTCTCAACCTCATCATGTCGCAACAAATGCATGTAGGTCAAAGTGTCACCATTTCAGACCCTATCAATCTTCCTTTGTTATGTGGGAGGGGCCACATAGAAAATATGGTGACCCCAGCTGTAGTAGATTTCATAATACGGGTCAAATACTACTGTTGCAGAAATTGATTCCATGACCTAATTAATATGAAGAGTTCTGTAATGTATATACTGTATATAACAAATTTTGGCAGTATGACCTTAAATTTAACTGTAATCTTGACCTTTTTTCTTTAAGCATATTTGGAAACAGCATAGTTAATAACTGAGGGATATATGACATTTTAACCTCACTACATAGCCAACTAATTCTAATATTTCAACATAAATCCCATACTACTCTATTTTAACACTGTGTAACCTAAGTTGCTACACCATTGGGGAATAAAAGCATCCCTCAAAATTAATATTTGTTTCTACTTATTTTACATAAATATTTTAATCAACTTCTGTCCCAATCATAAATACCAAATATTTAATTAATTTCTGAATTTTAAACCTTTATACGCCAGGGTTTGTGATGGTAGCACAAAACTGCCTTTAAAAAAACACAAAAATTGAAATCCCCCCCCTCCCACACAGACACACAGACACACACACACACACACACACACACTCCAATCTGCAATTGGATAGGGATATTAACAGTGTAAGGACAAAATAAAATTCAACACCAGGCAGGAGCAGGACAGATGAGAAGTGAAAAAAGACAATGGAAAATGACAGTGATGGATGGAGAAGGCTGAAGATAATGGAGTTACATCAACCTCTGGCTTTTCTAGGTTTCTGGATGATTTAAATTGCATCATGACAATAAAGTGCAGTTGGTCAGTAAAGACATTGATGCGTCAAATCTGTTTCCCAAACTTCAGACATAGACCCAAACTGAAATGGGGAGACTTTTTTATTATTTGATTCATTTTACCTGTTCACTTTCTTTGGTACTTTTTAATTCATTTTCTTTGATATATTGTATTGATTTATGTTAATTTTCTGACTCATTTGTTAGTGTTATTTATTTTCTAGATTATTTTGTTCATTGCCTTAATTATTTTGTTAATTTTCTGCAGTTTTATTGATTTTCTTGGTTATTTTGTTCATTTATACTGACTTTTTTCCAACTATTTTTGAGGAGGGCTGAAATAAAATGTAGGCAGAAAAAATGCCTATATTCGCTCTAAAAGGGGTCTAATAACACCAGTGAACAGCAGTAATGAACACTTGGAGCCTAAATGCAGAACATCACTGAGGAGTTATCGCAGTGTGCGTGCAGGAAGCTCTGGGATTATCACATTGCTTTTCCGTGTTCACATAAGATTATTATTGCTCAAGACCATTGCTTTCCTGTTTTAACATTCCTTGAGACCACATCAGAAGATATGAAAACAACTAAACGGATTCAGACACCCTCATGACTTGTATTGTTCACACAGTGAAGTGGAAAATTGTGTTATCTAATGAAGAATCATTATGCAACGCAGCTTTTTCCTGGTGTCCAAAACTGGATTAAGCCACTTGTACTCTTTTTTTTTGCAGACAGTAATTAAAAATGTCAAAAAAGGTGAAAATTGCTTCCTGAAGCCCAATGTCTTGTTTAGTCAGTTCACAACTGAGCAATGTTTAGTTTATCATCAGAGAAGCAATAATAAATTCTGATCAATAAACAAAATAGTTGCTGATTCTTTAATGGTTACTCACTATATGATCAGTCCTCTACTTGACATGCAATTATTACTGTTTAGCAGTAAATTAATCCACATATGATAGCATTTTACTCTTTAAATGTAAATAACAGTAAAGTGTATAAAAATGAATAAAATTACTTTGTCATAATATTACATAAAAATGAACAGGAGGGAAAAAACAATTGAAAGAAAATGATCAAAAAGATCCACAAAATAAATAAAACAAACAGAAAAGAACAAAGTCATGCATAAAATGAACAAACTAGTAGGGAAAAAAATGAAAAGAATGGAAAAATCATGATAAAAAAATCAAACATAATCAAAGTAATCCACAAAATAAACAAAATAATGAAAAAAAAAAAAAAGAGTTGGATGGAATAAAAAAAAAAACTATCCACATGCTGAATAAAAATAAAATCTACCAATTGAACAAAATAAGTTAAAAAAAATCTGCAAAGTGAAAAAAATGAACAAAATCCATAAAGTTAAAGTGTACAAAAAAATCAATTACCAAAATAAATAGAATGTACAGTACCACCATGAACGACATAATCAAAACCAAAATTAACAAAATTTAAAAAGACCAATCAAAAACACGTCAGATCCGAACTGGAATAATGGAAAAACAGGTTGAATCATTTTATTGTTACTGTTGAAGCGGTGAAAAGGTCTCACATTGTCGTTCAGGTCTTTTATCTACTTTCCCAACACAGATGCCCATATAGAAAAAAAAAACAAAAAAACACACACACAGGCAGTCCAATTAAAAAGAAAATCAAATCTTTATTATTTTTCTAGAAGAACAGGCTGTTTTTAGGAATTGTGGGGGATACTGGAGAGGTAAAAGCAGCTGAGGAAGAGGGCGGAGTCAAATCGACCGGAGGTTGGAGGTAAAACCTGGATTTCTGAAGTTAAGCCAGGGCTCCCATCGGGTCCCAGGCAGGGAGGACGGTGGGCTCCTGTTGTATCACTTCCAGGACATCAGAGGACAGGAATCGCTTGTCGATCACCACCTCGTACACATACTCGGAGAACCAGTCATCTGTCATGATCAGGTAACCTGCCAGAATGAGGAAACCCATTACTCGTCTTAAAGAACAGGTGAATGCGACTCAAACACTGTTCAGCTCTGATCCACAAATAAAACATGTACAACCAGACTTAGTCTTTTTATATTTGTTTGGATTTTGAACCCTTTCAAAAGTCAGCTGGCGTCTGAACACTGAAAACATTTTGCATAGTTGCGTTTTTTACACTTTAAAAAAAAAAAAAAAAAACAGGGTATTTTTCAGGCTCATTATGTCGACACTGATGTCTGGGGAGGATCTGTGTTGCTATTAAGGAAAAATATTTGAATTTTATTGTAGTTCTTTTTCAAAGATTCTATAGGACTTGAGAGGAAACAACAGAAAATCAATTGACAGCCCTGTTAGTCATTCAAAATATGTCATGGGCATATTCAAGTGTGTTGTGGAATCATCTTTTCCTAACTTGGCACCAAAAATGATCGATATATTGAATCTCTTCATTTGTTCATTGTCTTGTTAATTCTGATTCATTTTGCGAAAATTAAACTTTATTCTGGAACAACAGATGCCAAAACCTGTCAAAGGAATGGCAGTGTTATGTCCCACTATGAAACAGTGCAGATAAATCAATCCCACAACATCTCCAAATATGTCCTGAGGTTGTGCATACCTTGCATCAGCGCTGAGTGAATTTAATCAGATGTGCTGGAAGAGATGTTAATGCAAGGTCTGAACAGAGCTTCTGTTGGCAGGATTTCCACTTATCCAAAATGGCCCAAATTTAGGGTTGGGCCCAAAATGGAGGGCCAACCTGTTTTTACTGGCTCTCCACAGTAAAATATTTAACAATATGAGATATATTATGTGAATTAATTTCAAATAACTTTTTGCCATTGGAAGTACAAAGAGCTTAGCAGTGAAAACTCAAAAATGAACAAATTGAACAGGTAAGAATGATTCTCAAAAGTAGGAAATCTACAGTATCTCTTGTTCTTGAGACAGTGTTTTAAAGTCTGTTTGTGTACAATGATGTCTCAGCTATTTTATGGTGATTTCACATGACTTGGCAGTGTTAGCAATGACTGTGGATCATCTTTGCCACAAGTGAAATGTCCCCAATCTGCAGGCTTCCCTCTAATGTGGATTAGCAATTATTTAATGTTGTTTTGATTGTTAGGGTAAGTAAAAGTGTAGTAATTCACTATGTAGTTTGCAAAAAAGTTGAAAATGTTTGGTAGCACCTCTATTATAAAGAACAGAACACCATAAACCAGGGGTTGGGAACCTATGGCTCGCAAGCCAGATGTGGTTCTTTTGATGACTGCATCTGGCTCGCAGATAAATCTTAGCTGACATTTCTTAACACAATAACTAATGAATAATTTTAATCCATTAATTTTCTCCCGCTCCTGTTCAGGGCTGCAGGTGGCTGGAGCCAATCCCAGCTGTCCTTCAGGCTACACGGGAGGCTCCGACATCAAAAACTATTTTTATTGGATAAATCCCTTTAACACAAAACATGTTGGCGCCGACACATTTGCGCGTTACTTACCCGGGGAGGCGGGGAGGCAGCCCCGAGCAGGCTCTCGCTTCTGGCGTCAAGCACGCGGTCGCCTGCGACCCGCTCCAGGGACAGTGGCAGGTGGAGAGTTTGACTGGGGTACTCATGTCAAACGGTAACGCAAGTGTCCTAAGGCGAGCTTAGGGAGGACAGAAACCTCCCGTGGAAGCCCCGCTGTCATGGTCTGTATTCATACTGAAAATCTAAAATCTGAGCTTTTGCCCTTCTGCTCCGCGGGAGGTTTCTGTCCTCCCTGAGGACACATGCATTACTGTTTGACATGTGTACTGCCCCAGTCAAACTCCCCATCTGCCACTGTCCCCGGAGTGGGTCACAGGCAGCCAAGCAGCCGCGCGTTTGACGCCAGAAGCGAGAGCCCGCTCGGGGCTCCCCTCCCCGGGTAAGTGACTTGCAAATGTGTCGGCGCCGACACGTTTGGTGTTAGAGTGTTAACCCTTTAACACCGAGTCGTCGTGAGGTCAAGAAGTAACTTTCCCTCCTTTCAATCAAATAGTCAGCTAACTAATTTATTCCGAGCAAACCCTTTTGATGATGAAGATGGCGAAAAGAAAAAAAGATGAGGAGTATCGTACATTTCAGCACAAATGGACAGAGGAATTCGCCTTTGTGGACAGAGCAGGTTTTGCGTTGTGTCTAATATGCAATGATAAAATTTCATTGATGAAACTGTCAAATATAAAGCGACACTTCGACACATGCCATGCTACATTGGCATCGAAATATCCATGTGAGCAGTCACTCTCACATCTGAAAAATAACATCACGTTTAACGGATGAAAATCTCAACGCCTGCGTGAAGCGTCACCTCACCGCGTATCGAGACAATAAGGCCGTTAGCAAAAGCATCAAACACCAGAAGTCGCATTAACAGTAAGAAGTATTTCATTTATTGTCGGTTTGCTTCAGTATAACAATGTTATTAAAAAGAATAAATTCAGAGACTTATTATACTCTTAAATTGTAGGTTTTACTTAAAAATTCATACATTTAGTTGTATTTGGTGTTAAAAATATTATATGGCTCTCACAGAAATACATTTAAAAATATGTGGCTTTCATGGCTCTGTTAGACAAAAAGGTTCCTGACCCCTGCCATAAAAAAAGACAGCAAATAGTTTTTAAAAAAACATGGGCTAATAATGCTCCTGTCCAATCAATATGTGTTTTCATCTCTGCTTTAACAATGTGGTGTAAGGGAAAAACAAATTCTTCATTTAAGACCAATTTAACTGATTTTTATTCTTATTTTGAAGTGATCGAAAAGAGGTTGGGAGCGAAGCATAGAACAATAGCAAAATGAGTCTATGCACACTTTTAATAGCTTTTAAGTGCTCTTAAAAGCTATTAAACGTTTTAAGTGCTCAACCCACTGAACTCTATTGTTTCAGAAAGTAAAGGGATGAGGAAAAGAAGGACCCCCACCCCTTATGGTTCACACTCCCCCCACCCTGCAGTGCAGTACACATTCAGCAGTTCTGCCATCACCTCTGCACACCCACCCTGATAAAAACTAAACAATGTCTGTCTCTCAGGCCCTCTGAGTGCAATCACACAAGGTCAGCAGGGCCAAATCTGGGCCGGTTATGAAAACCTACCTTTAACTTAAACTGAAGACAAGTCGAGAAAACCTAATCTCTTTTTGGCCGAGGATGTAGCCCCATACTAAAATGATTAATAAGAGGGAAAGATGTCTGTGTGCCTGTCTTAAAACAAAGACATAAAGCTGTGTGAAACAAGGCAGCTTGCCTTCAGAGGATTAGCAGTACTGTGAAAAAGTATTTGCCCCCTTTCTGATTACCTTTTTTGTATTTGTCACAATTTCATGTCAAACAAATCTTAATGTTAGATGAAAGGTACAAAATGCAGTATTTAAACAATGAACTGAGTTAAAAGCAAAAGCTATTCAAACCTATCTGCAGCTATGTGAAAAGGCATTTACCCTCTATGCTGAAGAACTGGTTGTGCCACCTTGGCTGAAACGACTGCAGTCAAGCATTTGCAGGAACTGTCTTTCACATCGCTGTGAAGGAATTGTGGTCCACTCTTCTGTGCAGAATTTTTGTTTTTGAGTTATCAACTGCCTGTGTAAGGTCATACCACGGTATCCCAATTGGATTTAAGTCTGGACTTTAACTTGACTGGTTCAAAACTTTTTGTTTTTGAGCCATTCAGAGGTGGACTTAGTGGTGTGTTTTGGATCATTGTTCTGCTGCATAAACCAAGAGCTATTGAGCTTAAGGTCATGAACTGACAACCAGACACTCTCCTCCAGGATTTTTTTTAGCAATTGGAATTCATGGCTCCATTAATTACAGCAAGTCATCCTGGTCCTGAAGTAGCAATGCAGCCCGGGACCATCTCACTGTCACCACCATCTTTGACTGTTGGTATGATGCTCTTTTTATGAAATACTGTGATTGTTTTGTGCAAGATGCAGCACGCCATACACCTTCCAAAAAGTTCAACTTTTGTCTCGTCAGTCCACAGAACAATTTCCCACAAGTCCTGGGGATCATCAAGATGTTTTGGACAAATGTGAGACGAGCCATTGCATTCTATTTGGTCAGCAGTGGTGGATGCCATTTTTCCCAGTCTCTTTCTTATTGTTGAACCATGAACATTGACCTTAACCAAGGTGAGACATGCACTTCTTCAGGTGTTGTTCTGGGTTCTTTTATGACTTCCTACATGAGTTGTTGATGCATACTTGGAGTAATTTTGGTCAACCGGCCACTCCTGGGAAGACTGACCACTGTCTTCAGTTTTCTCCATTTGTGTAGAATGTCTCTCATTATGGTTCACTGAAGTCCAAAAGCGTTAGAAATGACTTTGTAACCCTGCTCAGATGGACAGATGTCAGTGACCGTCATCTCTTCTTGAATGTTATGATGTGTTGCTTTTGGAGATATTTTAGTCTACTTCACTTTGACAAACAGGTTCTGTTCATGCGATTTTCTGATTCAACAGGTCTGGCAGTAATCAGGCCTGTGTGTAGCTACTGAAGCTAACAAAAAAAAAAAAAAGTGGTTAAAACAGTTCAGGCTGGACACTCGTCTGATTTACACATGTTTAGAGGACCTTATATGCATTTTATTTTGGCAGTGACTGCTCAAGAGATGCTCTGGGACATCTGAATAAGCCTGACGCAGATGGCCCCCTAAAATATCAAAACCCCCCTCATAAAGCATGGCATCATAATTATTATGACAAGACTAGAGGACGGAAGAAATATGCTTTGGAATTTGTAATGTAATTGTTATTTATTCAACTTATTTCAGGACAAGGTTGGTGAGGTGGAGATTTTTTCCCCCTGGATTTGCGGGCGAGCAATGGTCACAGCAGCAGCATGTGGTGTGAATAAAGACGGCTAGGACTTAAAGTTAGAGCTGAGGCAGGGATGGTGGTGATTGGACAGAAAATTATGCACAGACATCAGCTGCCTGAACTACGCACAAGCTTAATTTAATTCATGATTTAACAATGGGGGCCAACACTTGGTCCACACGGGGCAAGGTAGGTTTGCATATATTTCTTCAATTAATAAATGAAATCATGATTTAAAAACTGCATTTTGTCATTACTCAAGTTATCTTTTGTCTAATACTATACTGAAATTTGTTTGATGATCTGAAACATTTAAGTGTGACAAATATGCAAAAAAAGAAATCAGGAGGGGGCAAATATATTTCCAGTAGTGCCACCTCTTGCTTCATCTCTTCATTCTTTTCCTCTCTTCGCATGTTCAGTGTTGCGTCCTTCTCACTGTCAAGTTGACTTAACGAAAACGTCAGGGCAGCCGCAAGAACGTGCCACAGTTCAAAACAATGTATCGGGGATGGCGTGCTAGCGTGAGCGTTGTGTATGCGTGTGCTTCCAAGTACGCAAACCTTCGATGGCACATTGCCTGGTTCTCACTGTGGTATCTGTCTGTGTGTTGATGTGTGCTTCCTGGAATCCGCGTGTTGGGTGGCATAGTGCTGTGTATGTGTGTGTGTGTGTTGGGTGCCATTATTTGTTTTAGGGATAGGCTGACTGTCCTCTTGCACAGCAGATGGAGATACTGGAACCTAAAATACTTCCCGTCACGGAACAACAGCCTGCCAACATAGTCAAAGATGACCGGTGATTTTTGTGTGTTTATTTTTCATGTTTGTTACATTAAAAGTATATGGAAAACAGTGCTGCTGCAGAGTAAGACCACGTAAAAGGCATTTTTCATTTCGCAAAGAATGAATTATGACATTCAAAAAGAGGAAAAGGGACAGATACCTGTGGTTTGTGTGCAAAAAATGGAAACAGATTAGAGGAATACTTAAAAGCTAATGATGCTTTTCTTCCCATGAATCCCTTATTTTCACTATCCAGGAAATCCTTCCATCTACAACAAGACCATCTTTTTTCCTCAACTCAACTATGAAGTCATTGTCAGTGGGAAAAAAAGTGTTTTCTTTTTCATTTCAAGCTTGACAAATTTAAGGATTTCACATCAGGTTAAGATCCCATTAAATTGAAAATAAAAACCTTTGAGCATGTTGCCAGGCATGTGCCTAAAACAGAGTAGAAAAATGAGCTGTGCAGGGTGCGGAGCCATGACACCGGCTGTGTTAAGGCTGAAAGATGGTGAAAACAGAAATTCCTTAAGGGCTAAGGAGACTAGAAATGACCTGAAGGAGAGCTAAAGCTTTACAAAACACTTTAAACTTTTGCCATTCTACTAAACCCATAAGGAGTATTCTTAAAACTGTAGCTATAAACAGGGGTGGTCTTCCTAAAAAATACGTACCTGTACCATCTCTCTGTCCTCATGTTTTCCTCTTGTTCCCCTGGTTGTGTTTCTCTTACCACTCAGCTTTTTCAGTCAAACAACCAACCAAATCCCAAGTGAGCTTCATGTCTTAAACTACTGTTCTCCAAAAACTCCATTCATTTGGCTGCAGATGGACTAGAGGCCCCAGCCTTTCCCATCTGCTGATGTTTATGGAATAAGATATGCGTGAAATACATTTGACTAGACTGAGGAGTTTTCACATGTTTTCCCAACAACCACGACGGTTTGTGGGTTCAAGCAAATATGGGGAGTATGTGTGTCTCTCTGTGTGTGTATGTTATACTCCAAGAGTGAGTTGTCAGCTGACACATGAATGACCTGAAATACTCCTACAATTTGCAGAGGAATGTCAAGCTCAGACATGTACAAGGAAGACACAGGAAAATGAAAAACAGAGTTGAAAGGATAAACAGAATAACAACAGCAGACTGTAAAGTCTGGGGCAGTACTTAGTACAACCCGCCGTGTTGTGGAGCCTGTTGCACAAAAACAAACCAGCTTGACTCATTTGACAACAAATATTTAGATTTTTCACTGATGCATCAAAATTACTTAACGGTAGTGAAACCAACTGACTTCGCTTGATCCATTCAGTTGAAATAGTGGTTCAAATAAAAAACTGTCTGTCCCAAAAGTTCCAGGCAATAAAACACATTGTGGAAAAGCTGCGTTTTATGTCGGTGTGGTATCTATACAGTTCTTCTGATTGAAGCTATAGCTTATTGTATAATGTGGTCATTTCATTTCAACTCATGCAGACCTCCCAGGGTCTACCCAGGAAAGCTGCAAAATCCTAAAGGTCTACTCCAAAACAATTTTTAATATGGATTTTGGGAAAACAGAATTGTAAAATTTAGGAACTGCTTCTTTTTCACTGGATTACATTAAAATTTGTCCTAAACATCAAGCATCTTAGAGATCATTTGTAACATGCATTTGTGTACATAGAGTGGATATAAAATGTCTACACACCCCTGTTCAAATGCCAGGTTTTTGTGAGGTAAAAATTGACACCAAGATAAATAATTTCACATTTTTTTCCACCTTTAATGTGACCTATAACCTGTACAATGCAATTGAAAAACATACTGAAATCTTTCAGGGAGGTGAAGTAAAAATAAACAACTGAGATAATGAGGTTGCACAAGTGTACACACCCTCTAACATCCGGGGATGTGGCTGTGTTGGGATTTAACCAGTTACATTAAACTCATGTTAAACTGGAGTCAGCACACACCTGACACCATTTAAAGTGCCTTTGATTAATCCCAAATAAAGTTCCGCTGTTCTATTAGGCTTTTCCTGACATTTTTGTAGCCACATCTTCCAGCACAACCCATGGTCTGCAGAGAGCTTCCAAAGCATCAAACAGATCTCATTGTTCAAAGATATCAGTCAGGTGAGGGTACAAAAGAATTTCCAAGGAATTAAATAGACCATGGAACACAGTGAAGACAATCATCATCAAGTGGAGAAAATATGGCACAACAGTGACATTACCAAGAACAGGACTTCTGTCTAAAATTGATAAGATGAGAAGAAAACTGGTCAGGGAGGCTGCCAAGAGGCCGACAGCAACATTGAAGGAGCTGTAGAAATTTCTGGCAAGTACTGGCTGTGTAGTACATGTGACACAATCTTCTGTCTTCTTCATATGTCTGAGCTATGGGGTAGGGTGGCAAGATGGAAGCCTTATCTTAGAAAAAACATCCAAGCCCAGTTTCATTTTGCAAAAAGACATTTGAAATCTCCCAAACGCATGTGGGAATATGCATTATGGTCCGATGAAATCAAGATTGAACTTTTTGGCCATAATTCCAAAATGTTTTTCAATTGCATTGTACAGGTTATACTGTAGGTCACAATAAAAGGTGGAAAAAGTTATGAAATTATTTATCTTGGTGTCAATTTTTTTCATCACAAATACCTGGCATTTGAACAAAGGTGTGTAGACTTTTTATATCCACTGTAGGGGCTGTTGAAATCAATAAAAATGAATGATGGCTGATGGATACATGAACAAGATGTCATTTAAAAAAAAAGCAGTTTTTTAAAATTCATTATCAATTTTTAGGGCCAAAATGGTGTTGCAGAGGTTAGCACAGCAAGAAGGTCCTGGGCTCGAACCCAATACCGGCCTGAAGGGCTTTTCTGTGTGGAGTTTGCATGTTCTCCCTGTGTCTGCGTGCGTTCTCTCTGAATAGTCCAGCTTCCTCCCACAACCAAAAACATGCACTAGGGGTTAGTTTAGTTGGTCAGTCTAAATTGCCCATAGCTACGTATGTATGCGAGTGTGAATACACTAAAGTCAGCTGCGATAGGCTCCAGCACCCTCTGTGACTCTCGTGAGGATTAAGGGATAGAAAATGAATGAATAATAATTTTTGAAAATAACTTTTCATGTCTTGCAGCTTTAAGTCTGTTGCATCAATATATTTGTAATTTATGCAGAAGTTACTTGATCACATTAAAAAAATGCAATCCAAAACAAGAAATAATTAGAACAGTGTGAAAATGCAAATGGAAAAAAAAAAATAAAGCAGAGACAAAAACATTTGTTTTGTTATGTTCACCTGTTGTATAAACATAACATTTAATTTAATTTGTATAAATACATGATTTAATTTGTATAATACCAAGTATTCAGGCATGCAACATATCCTTTCCGATTGTTCTTTGAGGAATACTGTATTCAGAAATTTCAATAATATTCCTTACACACACACACACACACACTTGTTGACAAACCAGCCATTGTCTTCTTGATCTGTATGGACACTCCTATTGGACCAGGTCATGACTGAAATCACTTGCTCAAGTCACAATGTCTGTTTTCTTGTTTTAGCCAATTTGTAGACATAAATTGACGCTATTCCACTTACTGTAGTTGCTTAGCACCCCTAATGGCTTACTGTACTGGCTCTTTTCTAGGGTTAGAGGTTATTGTTAGGGTTACTAAGACTTAATTAGGAGTGTTTCTTTCCATATTCTAAAATGTTACAAAACTTCTTTTTACCAATTTAAATTCAGCAACAGTAATTTGCATGAACGCTTGTTCCAAACAGGGGTGTCTTTTTTGTTCAGTTCACATTTCACCCAAATCCAGTGAAAAATAAGCAATTTATGAGGCCCAGAATACAATAAAATGAAGCCTCAGAAGGTTAAACCTCAGAAATTCATACCTTAAAAAGTATTTGGACGAGAGTTTTAGTATTTTAAAAAGGATATGTTTATTTCATCACAGAGGTTTCCACAATTTTATCGTAAAAATCCATGACATGCACTGAGAGGTAAATAGGAATGATCTGTGTTTATGCAACATGGCCCAGAGGCAAAGAGCTCAAAAAATAAAAAAAAAGGGGCCATGTGTGTATCTTTATGAAACAGGACACAGTGAATTATAACTTCATAAAGCAGCAACATGGGGAACCTCAGTCTAATCCTGTTCTTAATTCAATAAACAAACGGGAGGATGATGGTTTATCACCAGACACTATGGTGTGAGAAAGATTGAAAGAGATGGAAAGGCCGGAAGACTGTGGTGCAAAAAATATGCACATTTCCAGACTAGATGCAGGTTGAAGCAACTATTAAGACATTTTTAGCCAACTTAACGTGAAGATGGAATCTGTGTGAGTCATGCAACAAAATTAGTGCCATATTAAAACATTATCCTACTTCTTCAGCTTGACATTTATACAGTAATTTCCAAAAGTTATTCTTACGTGGAAAATCCTGTAAATCCAAACTGCAATCAGGTAAAATATATTTTGCTGGTAATTCATTACGGTTTAAATCCAAATGAAAATGTAAAGCAAAGGTCTGAAAGTAAATACTGTGTGAAGATGTGTTTGTGTCTCTGAGGTTACCTTTGTTTCCACGGTCGTCACCCCAGGAGTTTTCCACCCTCCACTTCTCAAATCCTTCTTTCCCCTCCTGTAGGAGAGTGTGAGCAGTTAATGTGGAGATAAGAATGAGAAGCAGAGGCCAGAGGAAAGAAAGTGTCACAACAGCTGGCCTGACTTATATGGAGGAAATTGACAGCACCATGAAAAACTGCAGCAGATTAAAGTGGCATAAACACAGCAAGTCTTTGATGAAATAAACCCTGGGACAATCTGAAACGTGTATTCATGTGGGACTGTGTATATGTACAGTATCTCACAAAAGTGAATACACACCCCACATTTCTGCAGATATTTAATTATATCTTTTCATGGGACAACACTGAAGAAATGACACTTTGACACA
>JAQQAE010011593.1:0-13540 GCA_029823295.1 Pseudamia nigra | reverse complement strand
TTTTCAAATAATAATAATGAATAAATGTGCAGGTAGGGGTGTGTAATACATACTTTATATGGGACTTTGTTGTGGGTGCAGAACGGATTAATTGGTTTTACATGTATTCCTATGGAAAAAGTCACTTCGGATAACGACTGATTCGGATAAAGGCCGTGACGCTGGAACGGATTATCGTCAGTATACGAGGCAAAACTGTAAAAAAATTTTGAAACTGAACCGGAAATGAACCGGAAGCCAATGGAGGGAGGCTAAAACTGGAGTTATGTGCTCTCACTTCTTAGTACCTGTAAAAAATCTGGCTGCAGCATTCTGAACTAGCTGGAGCATAGAAATAGAAGCCTGACCAATTCCAGCCAGCAGTGAATTACAGTAATCCAGATGGGAGGTTATAAAAGTGTGGATTACTGTTTCAAGATTCCGTTTTGACAGGAAGGGCTTCACTTTTGACAGATGCCTGAGGTGGAAAAAACAGGATTGCACTGTCCCATTTACATGTTTATCTAGTTTTAAAGCAGCATCAATTTTAACCCATAAATTAGTGATGACGGACTTCTCATAGGGGGCCAGCGAAGAAAGGTCAGCACCAGTACTGCTAGACCTACAGTACTAGGTCTAAAAAAAATGACTTTTGTCTTTTTCTCATTAATGTTTAAAAAATTTAGAGCCATCCAACTCCTGATGTCATCGAGACAGTCAAGGAGAGGCTGAATAGTGGATGCACCTGTACACTTGACCGGCAAATAGATTTGACAATCATCAGCATACAGATGAAAAGAGATCTTGTGCTTCCGAAAAACAGCCCCAAGTGGCAAAAGGGAAAAGGTAAACAAAAGTGGACCGAGAATGGAGCCTTGTGGCACTCCCCAGGGGAGGTCAGCGAAAGTGGAGGTAAAATCATCGATCCAAACACAAAAATTCCTTTCAGAATTGTAAGCTCGAAACCACTGGAGAGCTGACCCTGCGATGCCCACCCACTGTTCCAGTCGTGAGGTGAGGATGTCATGATCCACTGTGTTAAATGCAGTTGTTAAATCTAAAAGCACAAGCAGAACAGAATCACATGCTAAAAGAATATGATTAAAAACCCTCAACAGGGCAGACTTGGTGCTATGGTGAGCTTTAAACCCAGACTGAACTACTTCCATAATTCCATGTTCATCCAGGAATGACATCAGCTGGGTATGAACTGTCTTTTCTAAGAGTTTACATAAAAAGGCAATTTAGACACCGGTCTGAAGTTTGACAACACCGATATGTCAAGCCCAGGCTTTTTGAGCTGAGGTTGAACAATAGCACATTTAAAATTTTTGGGTACCACACCAGAAATCAGACTACTATAAATAATCCTGAGAATGGAGGGCCCCACAGGAGGAAACTCCTCCTTTAACAGTCGAGGAGGGACAGCATCATAAGGAGAGCCAGAAAGCTTCATTCTACGAGTCAGTTCCTCAAGAAGCGTTAGGCTAACAGGCTGGAAGTGATCGAACACGGCCGAACAGGGGATCACTGTACGTGGGTCATGGGCAGGTGGGCAAATCAGGGCCCTATTACTAATGACCTCATCCAAAAAGAAGTGTAGAAATTTCTCACATGCTTCTCTAGATGCTTCCAGAGGCACAGGATCATGAACATTTAAAACAGAGTTCAGTGTATTAAAAAGAATGCAAGGATGATGGGAATGAATAATTTCAGAAAAAAAGAGTGACGTGGAGGCTTTTACCACTCTCTGATAACGTTGCCAGCTTTCCTTGAGCATCTGAAAGGACACCTGCAGCCTGTCTTTTTTCCACAGTACAGAATACCTGACTGCGTCAAGAGACGGCTCAAATAATTCAAACACATTTGATTGACTGGTCTGGTCTTGTCTATTTCCCTCACACACTAACAGATTTCTGTGCCTATTAGCCATGCACACTGCACCCAACTATCGCTGACAGATGTAGACTCTGCTCAACTGTGAATTATGGGTAAAATCAGACTACAAGTCTTGTAGCGTGTAGTGTGTCAAGAACAACTGCCCCAAGTGGGCGTGCACCTGAAAAGCAGTCACTAGAAAAACTTTAACTCAGGGCTACTGCACTGACTGAGATACCATATGAACAGCGTTGAACTATGACCGGCTGCCAACGGGTCTCTTCTGAAATCAGTAAAGATAGTGAATGAGGAAAACATGGAAAATATTGCTCGAATGCATGGCATGTAGTACTGATTTTACATTTAAAAGCCATTACACAACAACAACAGCAATCGAATATGCTATCTTTACTACAATACTTTTATGGATGTTTGAACATGAACATGATGACTGAACCACAAGTACTTACTTCTCAGTAGTGAGGCAGTGAAATACCCCCATGTCACTTCATATGAGAGCTTTGAAACACTGCAGACCTGTTCTGTGTGATCGTCATGCTTTTTGAATAGCTGAATGTAAAACAATGTGGTTGTATTTCAGTGAGGTATGGAGCTACAGTACAACATTTTCAGATGTAATTCCACTTCTGCATATGTGACCAGCTTATCAATGATCTGTGTGGATTGTAAAACTACTATGGGGAAAAAAGCTAATTAAAGAGAAACATGGCCTTATGATGCACTATACGAGTGTCTTGCTGAAGTGAGTTCTCACATGCAACTATAATCAAAACATTAAGTGTAGGTGTCTGTGGAGGCAACACGATAACCTTTTCATAACCCCCTGTGTAGAATACAACTGCCGCTTTTACAGTATTATTTATTTAAAAAAACCTACAGATGTGAATCTGAACAAAAGGTATAAGCTTCACTTATGAGAAGAAAATCAAGGAAAATAAACGTCTGTGGTACAGGTGGTATCATTTGTTTATGGTACACTGTGAGATATACGCAAATCTAATGAGAATTTCAAGTCATAATATTGGTGTCTAATCACCTCCACATCCTCAAACTAGATTTTAAAAAGCAGCCTTTGCAGATTTTCAAATTGTATGATTAAAATACAGCAGGTTTGACTGTATATAAAACTAGACAGAGCCTACGATCTATGTAACCTCAAGTTCTGAATATTTAATTGTGTCATGTTGTCCCTTGTAGTCCCCAAAAATGTGCCAGTCTTCACAACTTATTGTTGTGTTTGGTGACAAAAATTAAATGTGTTCATTATCACTATCTCTTCTAATTAGCAGGATAGCTGCTAGAACATAATGCCACTCACATCTGTTCGTTTCCTTTTTGCCGTCTTCCACAATGTCAGTATTAGCTAAAGTAGCCAAGTTGAACTGGATGTGGATGTGTGTTACGATTAAATACTTTAAACTGATATGTATGATAAAATCCATGTGATTGTGTTTCCTTGCAGTGGGACATGTCTGTGAAGATTCTCAGTCATCCAGGTCATGGTGTCCAAGGCATGGTTTTCTTTCTGTCGACTGGATTGGAAATTTGGTTTGAAGACGTTTTGCTACCTATCCAGGAAGCGTCGTCAGTTCTAAAAGAACTGAAGAAGCTTCCAGTCCAGTCGATAGAAGGAAAACCACATGCTTTCTTTTCAGATGCAACAATACCTTATTTTCTGGATTCTCAGTAGAACTGGATTCACATTAACCAGAGAAACAGAAGAAGACAAATGAGCCACACATGATCCAAGGTTGTTTCTGCAGGGCAAGAAAAAAGTAACATCTTCCTCCTTCTGGAGAAGATATCTGATCAATTAAAGACAATTTGTTCATGCATGGCATTTGATTACAACTTTGGACCAATACAGCCAGTTGCCCTGTGAACATGTGTGAATATACCCTCAATCATGCTCTTATGTTATGTTTAACATTAAGTCTGTACTTGAAACTATGATAGAAAAAAAGAGTTATAGAGAAGTTTATGTCGTGAACCAGGAACTATAGACCGCAACATCTTCAAACCCGAACTCCAGCTCAAGGTTTAAGTTTTTGTTCCAGTGTATACATAATCTACTTAAAATATATCTTATGCACCGTGAAAAACTACTAGTAAACCTACAGTGTTTTTACACTGTACGTTTAGTAGTGGAGTACATGTGTTGTCTCTCTCTGTACTTGACACTGTTTTATAGAAGGGCTTTGTCTGATGTCTGCATAGGTGCGATTCCACTGCAGGAACTTCAGGGTAACTTTAGAGAGAGGGACAGACAAAGAGAGGGAGAAAAAGAGAGAGAAAATGAGAGAGTGAGTCAGAGAGAAGCATGGTGCATCACAGTCCCCCAGCAGCCTAGGACTATACAGAAAAATTAGGGAAGGGTTATGGGTCACCTGACCTAGCCCTAGCTACACACTTGGTTAAAAAGGAAAGTTTTAAGCCCAGTTAGAAAGGTACAGGGTGTGTCTACATCTCGGACCCAAACTGGGAGTTGGTTCCACAGGAGAGGAGTTTGGTAACTGAAGGATCTGCCTCCCAGTTTAGTTTCAGAGATTCTAGGGACACGACTAGGCCTGCACTCAAAGAGTGAAGAGATCTAATTGGTTTATAAGGAACAATAACGTCTTTGATATAGGACGGAGCCTTGTTGTCTAGGGCTTTATATGTTAAGAGGAAAATTTTAAGTTCTATTCTAAACTTTACACGTACAGTGGCTGGCAAAAGTATTCATACCCCTTCGATGTTTTCCCCTCTTACTGTGGTATAAACTGAATTGTTGTCAATATAATATGGCCTTTTTGACAAGAATTTACAAAAATCAACTCTTTAATGTCAAAGTGAAAACCGATTTCTACAAAGTAATGTAAATTAATAAAAAATAGATGATGGAAAATAAGTGATTGCATAAGTATTCATACCCTTTAACATGAGTCACCTAAATGGACAGAGGTTCAGACAAATGGTGCTGGTCGTCTGAGTTTATAAAGGCAGATCATCTGATGCACTGACTGTGTCTTAAGTGACAGTAGTAGTGACACCTGTGTCCAAAGGGTCTAGTAACTGGTGAAGCAGTATTCTTGGCTTCAATTACACTATGAAGATTGAACATTACAAGCAGCTCCATGATAGTTATTGGAAAGTATAAGCCCTGTGGTAGATACAAAATACTTTCCATGTCACTAAATATACCCCTTTGTTCAGTTAAAAACATCTTTAAAAAATGAGAGGAATATGGCACGTGTATAAATCTTACTATCTCCTCTCTAGAGGTCACTAGAAGGCATGTGGAGACTCTAAAGTCACCAAGAAGAAGGCTGGTGGGTCCAGTGAGACCAAAACTGAATATTTTGGCATCAGACTAGACACTGTTTGAACACTGCACATCATCATAAACAGACCATCTCCACTGTGAAGCATGGTGGTGGCAGCATCATGCTGTAGGAACACATCTGTGCAGCAGACCCTGGAAGGCTAGGAAAGGTCAAAGGTTGAATGAATACAGTAGCATATAGGCAGATATTGGGCAATAACCTGATTCAGTCTGACAGAGAACTGCAACTGTCTAGAAAATTTACTTCCCAGGAAGACAATGACCTGAAGCAAACAGCAAAAATGGCACAAAAATAGTTTAAAGACAATATTGTGAATGTCCTGGAGTCGAGTCACAACCCAGATCTAAATTCAAGAGAATTTGAGACTGCACTTGAAAAGGACTATTTGCTCCTGATCTCTGTCCAATGTGATAGAGTTTGAATAGTTTTACAATGAACAATAAAGTCAAATTGTGGTATAGAGGTGTGTAAGACTGACTGAGAGCTACCACACAAACTGTGATTGCAGTCAAAGGTGAGTCTACAGAATACTGACTTAAAGGGTATGAATACTTATGCAAACACTTTTATTTCATTATATATTTTTTTGTAAATTATTGTCAAACAAGGAAAATTATATTGACAATAATTCAAGTTATACTGCAATATAAGGTGAAAATATACAAGGGGTATGAATAGTTTTGCAAGCCACTGTAGCTAATGAAGAGAAGACAGTACTGGAGAAATTTATGTCTCAGCCTCTGCTTTTACTGTCCTTTCTCATTAAAGGAGATTTTGTACCTCTGTTGGTATAAGTGCATCAGAGTTGTGTAAGAAGATAGATGTATACATTTTTGTAAACTGAATTGTAAAAATTAGATGGTTGAAAAGATGGTGTGGGTTTTAGTGATAAAAAAACAGGGCCACCCTCTTTGTTGTTTTTTCTTTATGGGGGAGGGATGTTATGGTCCAGTCCGAGGGTGTGGTTTCAGCGTAGGGACCTACAGAAGACACATTCAGAGGAGGGGTGAGTGGGAGGTCTTATCACTCTGGATTGGAGACAGCTGCAGGAAAACAAGGAGGTAAGAGGGGGAAGCTGCTGGCGGGAAGAGGAGATGAGAAGGAAAGTCAGTGGGACAACGAGCCAGGTGGCTGTGAGACTGAGAACTGAACATCACGACCACGCCATCACACTTTACTTTTGTATATATTCACCTTAACAACCTTTGAACGGCAGATGGCTACAGAAGAGCGGGCTAGCCTTTGACCCAAAAAGGAAGCGAAAAGACAGCTCCATCAGGTCCTCAAGCAGGCGCGCTGGGTGAGTCTTCAAGCCTATCCCTCTTCGAGTTTAGGGCCAGGTACACTCACCCAGGGGAAGTACAGGTCACAGGTCACGTCCTGTGTAACACACAGGGACCGGTAAGTGCTGTCAGGGGGCTAGCTCGGGTTGCTCAGGTGAGCTAGCGTCCCTAACAATAAGCTTTTGCATCTTGTAATGAATCTGCCACAAGTAGCAGGTACACTCAAAGTTTCCATGAAATTTTGTAGTTTATTTTTGTTCCTTTCCTGGGACTGCACAATAATACAGTATGAAATTAAACAAATTCATAATACATATTTCAATTCAACACTTTTCAGGAGCAGTTACTTATTTAATTCTAATTTTTATCTGCCCCTTAAGTTGCAGGTACAAACCAAATGAATCAGTCTCATGAATATTAGAGAAATTGCACTTTTGGCAAATCTGTGTTGGCTTTATTTTGTGCCCTGGATGTTGCCTCTTGGTCATAATGAGTGGTCCTGGACTGTCACTGACAAATGAGGCCAATGTGGGAATAACTTTAGCAAAAAAGACTTACATTGGACTTCTGTAAAAAGAAAAAAAAGTGAACAATTCTTTGTCATCGTCTCACTCATTTTGTTAGTGATCTCGTCCATATTTACATGTTTTCTTTGTTTTTAAAAAGGTATTAAGAAAAATACAAGGTTTTGAGTGACAAGCGTGTATCACAGCTCTGCCTTCTGCACAGTCTGATTTTCATAGTTTATTTTTCTTGAATAAAACACATTTTTCACTGACAGAAGGGAGTTGTGTGTCACAGGGTGCACAGCACTGTAAAATAACAATGACATTTTTAGACAATCCTTGGTAACATTTTACAGAGTCAGTAGTATAGCCCATTGTGACCTGTTGTGCCCCATTTGTCCAAAATCATGTCTAGCTTTGGTTTCCAAACTGGCTCAAAAATGTCAATCAGGAAGTTACTACACTTGAAACCGTTGTTCACCAACCAGAGGGTCATGTCACAGTTACTTTGTCCACTGTTATTACCAGTCTATGGTTATCATTTATGTGACCTACATGCAGCTACAAATAAGGAACACATCCATACTTAAAAGTGCAATGAGTTCATGAGTTTTGCAGCAAAATACTAAAATAGTCAGACATAGTCTGTGTAATTACCTTCGAATACTGCTGGTGCTTTGACACTTATAATAAGGAATTCAAGTTTTTTTTTAAATAACATTCAAGTGTGTATTTCAGACATAAAGTCACTATTGAGTGGAATCTTTCATTTCTTTTTAACAGATTGACTTTGGAATTCAGTTCAAGGAGGCTTTAATGAAGAGACTCACTAAAAGTCAAAGTGCTGTCTCTGTCTCCATGGTGATGAAACATTTATAAAGTAGACGTACCTTACCTGAAACCTGATTTTGTAAGAAATATTCCCAAATCTGAACACAAGCCAAATGGAAAGACTGGAATATTGAAAAAAATGATTGGAAAATGTCTATAAGAAGAACACAAATTGACAAAATAACAGAGGAAATAAAGAAATAATCAAGAAAATAAACAAAATTATGAATATAAATCAAAATAGGCAGATGCTATACAGTATGTTTATTCACTGCTGGTGCACAAAGGCCTTTGACAGCTGATCCATATTTAAAGCAAATGCAGAAACCACAGATTTCGGTTTTCCTGAGGTCTAACACTATGCTTATTATTATTATTTTTTTTTTACATTTTATTTTTGTTGCATGCTCATGAAAATGAATAAATCAGTTGATTTATTTTCTCTTTCTTGACGAGTGTTTGAAACATCAGCACTGCCCATGCTGCAGTGCGTTGTCAGAGCAAAAATGCACATCTAAAATCATCCTGACGTCATCATAATTTTGCACTTATTATCATACAGTACAACACCATATGTGGACATGAGGGTTTCATTGTGTTGTTGTTCACCCATATGCTGTGATTCATTCATGTTTAAGATTCATCATATTAGTTTCTTGCCTTTACTCTGTCCTAATATGCTTGACCCTGTAACTGGGTTTTCACATGAGGATCAAACATCGATGTCAGTTACCCCATACTGTACATCCACACACCCAACCATGTCCAGCAGTAGTGTTGTATGATGGACAGAAGCCTTGTTCAGGAACAGTAAATGCTCTGTTTTTGTGTACAAAATGTACAGATGTGGGTGGGCATTCATAGAGTCCCATCTTCTGCACTGCACATTGTTGCAAAGCGGCACATTCCTATCTTGCCTCAGCAAAAATGCCCGCTTTCCACCATGCACCCACATCGCTGAGATTGAAATGCACTTTGTGCACCTGAGGGTGTGTTGGTATTAAAATTAGACAGGCTGCTGGCACGTTGCTATCTTCTTCACAAAAACACAGTTGTTCTCTTGATTAAAAAATGGTCTTTGGCATACAAAACAGACCAGTGACTGGTATCTCAGCCCATAATAATGATTGATGATGATGATGGTGATAATAAGCACTCAGACAGTATACACCCCAGCTGAGCAGCTCATTTTCCCTCATGATGTGATTTAACAATAATATACCTACATTTATTTTATCCATATTACTGGACCATAAAAACATACCCATAACATTGGAATCACATTCACATCTTTAGTTAGTTCAATAGTTATTCACATAAATTGGTATTTCCATAATGGTGGTTTTCATCTGGCTCTAGCTCTATCTAGCACTATACCGATTCAGCAGAGTTTTCACTACAGTTTGGTAATAGTTGCAGGTGTACTGTTATTTGTTGCCTTGCAGTGCCAAATATTCCATGAGAACCCTCAATTTCACTGTTCTGGATAGTAGGATTCAGAATATTTCCAGAATCCAGATGAAACTTTGAGGTGTTGTAGAATCTGCTGTGACAATATGCAGTACTGTATTCTTTTACCAAGAGTTCTGGACATTCTTTATAGTTACAAGCAGAAATGCTGAAATTGGGCCTATTTTGTAATGACTGGATTCAGACGGTGATCCAGATCACTCCCACATTCTAATTGATTATGCCATTTCCAGCCTACCCTGAAAATTTCATCAAAATCCATTAATGGACTTGAGTTATCCTGTTAACAGACAAATGTGACAAAAACATATTCTCGTTGGCAGAGGTGATAACACTTTAAAGAATAACGAATGTTGTGTTTAATTATGTTTGATCATTTGACCAGTTCCAGCATTAACACACTACCAGTCTGCACTGTGTCCAAGCCCATTTCACAGCTACAATGTGGATGGTTTGAGTAAAGTGAGTGAAACCAAACAGTTATGCTTCTCGGTGCTGGTGCAGTTGGAAGAGGTGGACCATGGCGTGTTTCACCTGATATATCTGCTGCTGCCTCCATATGCAGACAGCACAACACAGTAAAGTTTATATGTGGTATTTGATGTGATCTACTATGAACAGGTTGCTTCACTCCTCAGAAATTTGGCGTTGAGGAAGGGTCCATATTGGACAGAAGGGGTGGTGCTGTGGGAAAGCAATGGCAATCCCCAGTTGCCAAAACAAGCTCCAACAGGGAGGAGGTCCTGTGACAGACCCAGGACACACTGGAGTGACTGTCTCTCAGCTGGGCTGGGAATGCCTGGGGGACCCCCAAAGGGAGCTGGAGGAGGTGGCTAGAGAGAAAGAAGTCTTGGCTTCTCTTCTTAGGCTGTTGCCCCACAATCCTGACCAGGAGAAGCAGAAGATGATTGATGGATGGATAAATAAACGGAAGCTATGAAGTTCAGACTCCGTCCAACTTCATAAGGACATGGAGCTGTCATAGAGACCTGCCAATGGAAGCCCAGCATGGGAGGGGAGTTGCCAGAATATTTGCCATAATTTATTAATAACAGAAAAACAATGGCCCACCCCATCAGTTATTAGAGGGTCAAAATAAAACATCTAAGACCATGACAACTCATGACAAAAGTCTTGCTATTTTTACAAAAATGTTCAGTGCAACTCTGACACCAGAGTTTTTTTTTTTTACTCAAAGCTATTTCCACATTAACATTCATTGCACAGCCTCAGTTCTACACTCCATTTACTTTTTCTACAAAACTCTACTTCACTGAGTTGTTTTGTACTTGATACCTTTGACTTAAATTTCGGTGTTTCCAAAAAAAAGGTACACACCAGGCTATTATTTTGCATGATATTATATTTTCTGAGCCACTGTTTATATCATTAGTATTTCTAAAAAAATATTTAGATTACACTGCAAAAAAGCAGCATTGTGAAACTATGACATTGCAGAAGTATTCATTTGAAGCTAAATGCAGAAAATAAAATGTAACTCTACCATTACTCTAATTCCACCCTCATGAATGCAAGAAAGAGTAGACATATATACATAGAGTGATTAGTGTCTGATTGTCCAGGTGTGAAAGTGTGGTGGATAGTTCATGGACATCACCAGTACAGAAAATCACCCATGGACCCCCATACTCATTTGTGGTTTATTTTAAAAGGAGTAGATAGAATAGGCATACAGTCTAAGAATAACTATCTTGTGTATAAGTATCATACTGTTTGTAGCTAATGTTAATTCACAAGTGAAGAATTGCAGTTTTGCGTACACCAAAATATTAGAATTTGAGGAACAGGTGTGGACACACTTCCACATGAGGGTACACCAATTCTGGATGATTATGTTGGAAGATGTGCTTCGAAAAGAAAACATGCTGAAAATGAGGATGAGATACTCCGGTAACACCATTTGTATCCATTAACCAAAGAGCAGCCATTCCCAGCAGACCTTGGCTGGTGCATTTGCCACACTATCCCTGGGGGTCAATCCCGGACCCCCCTTCCATGAAGTTAAAGGCATAATACAAGTGGTACTATATGAAGCCACATTGTCTGACATTTATAGCTAGTGAAACATAAAACCTCCCCTCCTCAAAGTGGTCTGGTCCAATCTAGTTGTCCCAGACGTGTGGGGACGCAGTTTCTCACACAGACTGAGACAGGGAGTGAACGTGTTCAGGAGGAGGCTGGTGAGTAACGGGCATCAAAACCTCAATGAGTGGGTAGTTAAGTTATTTATCACTCCACTTGTTCAACCAGCATATACGAAACATGACAAGTGAAAATTCAGCTCCTTTGTCTTAAGTCTGTTGCTATGTTTTACATAAACACAGCACACTGGTTAAGCTAAAATATTAAGCTGTTAATTGCTAACAAGCTAAAATGAAATGCGCTTTAAATGTAGCAAAGGTGTTGGTCTTGGTTTTTGCAATGACTCTGCAAATTGTGCAGCATTTTTCACTGCTGTTGACTGACAAACAGCCTCTCCTCTCTGTACCAGTGAGAAGAGGACAGACCTACAACCTCACGCCCTTATTCGTGTCACAAATATTGCACTATTGTTTAACTCACATTTTAGGTTTCCCTACTGAGATGTTGTTGTACAGATTCATAAAAAATGTAGCCTATTATTGCTTTTTTGCATATTTTTCTTTTACCAAAGGAAAACTAACTTTAGCCTAATTGTGCATATTATCTACAGTTGGGGAGTTGCATTTCTCCAGAACAGTGTGTGTGTGGTTGTGTTGTGTTGTCCAGTTGTCTGGTAGCCAGGTCAATGGCAGAGAAAAGGAAAGTCACAGACATCCAGTCATTTTTTAATGCACCGAAATGCCAAGTAAGTAAAGATCCCAATATTGTTGAGACAGTTTGTTGAAAAATACCTGGAATGAGGTAGAGATACGTATGGAAGTGTTAAATAATGGTTTCATTATGCACAACAGAGTCAGAGTAGAGAGCAAGGCACAGAAAGGCTGTCAACCAACGACACAGAGTCTCAGATAAGGTTGAGCGTTTATTGAGTGTTATTAAATAAGGGGAACTCTCTTATTTTCGCTACTGAGAACAATTGTACAGTATGTTTGATAATTGTGAAGAAGATAACACATTTTAATTGTAGGAGGCAGACTGTTCAGAAGCAGGAACAGTGGTGGCACGGCCATGCAAAGAGCCTGAAATGCCATTCAATAGCCCAGGGGACAGGGATCCTCTGCCAGTAGCGGCACCAGTACAGGCACAGCCCAGAGTTCAGACCTCAGTGTCTGCACAAAAACCACACACACACACAATTTATAGAAAGACAAACTCTTCCTCACAAAACATCGTCATTCCAAGAGTCATAGTTTCATGATTTTCCATGGCTGCTTTACAGTTAAAGGGGTCTTGTATTTTTCTTGCAGCAAAGGATATTCATATCAGTCCTCTTTGGAACATAAAGCAGATGTTGCTTTCATTAGTGCAGGTTTCTGAAACTGAAAAAAAAGCTGTTGAAAAATTCACAGCACACCAAAACTCTCAAGACCCACCACCACTAACTCCTGATCAAATTTTTTAAACCAGTTATAAAATTGCAAGAATGTACATGTTGCACTGTTGGATCTTAACAAGGTTCTAGGTAGTGCTTCTAAATGCAAAAAGAAGAAATAGGAGTGAGACAAGTAAAAATTTTGAGTAAACAAACAACCATTAAACTGAAATAGGCTGTTCATCAGCTGATCAAAAGTTTAAGACCACAGCCTTTAAAAGCACAAATCTTCACAAAAATATTTATTCAGTGTCATTCTGTGTCAGGTGTCCACACTGTCATGACCTCCTGATGGCAAAGGCAAAAAAGCTTTCACTCTTTGAGCACGGTCGGATTGTTGAGCTGCATCAGCAAGGCCTCTCGCAGCGTGCTATTGCTGCTCAGGTTGGACACAGTAAGACAGTCATTTTAAACTTCTTAAAACATCCTGAGGGTTATGGGAAAAAAAGTGGTCGACCAAATAAAATTTCACCGGCCCTGAGCTGGAGGATCCAATTGGCTGTCCGTCAAGACACGTTACGATTCTCGGCCCAAATTAAGATTGTCACTCGTGCCAACTGCAGTCCCATAACATTACACGCATCTGCGAGAGAAGGGTTTTAAGAACGAAAAACATTTTCAAAGACCTTGTCTTCTTCAACAGCACAAAATTGCCTGTTTGGAGTTTGCATGAGACCAAACATGGGACATTGAAAGGTGGAAGAAAGTTTT
>JAQQAE010011592.1:0-13541 GCA_029823295.1 Pseudamia nigra | reverse complement strand
TTCACACCAGTGTTTTTGCAAACGAACCAACCACTATGACCGTAGTATATCCCTCCACTCATGTGGTGGCGCTGTTTACAAAATACTGTGTTTAAGGTGACATAAGTGAGAGCTGATTCACACAGCATTTGTAGAGGGACAAATCCAGCAGACGAAAATATTGGATTTAGCTTTATTTCGGAATAATTAATCATATTATTTTACTTGTTGTTTTGGTGATTTATTATCATTTGTTTGTGCAAAAAGCACAAATACTGCTGTTGTTCCAGCATGGAACATTCGGGACGAAAACACCGTGCGCTTCTTTTTTTGCACGAAGACGTAGAGTATCAAAAGACTCTGACGTAGAGAAGTTTACTAGCTTCTTGAAATGTACCTCACAGCTTGCTACGGAAGCCTCCGTAGACCAAAAAGTGCTACATTGCAGACAGCTGGACCGAATCGGGACTGGACAGAGTTCTCATCATCAGCGAACCGCACTGGAGTTCGGATGGAGGCGCACCGAACCGTACCGAGACCACCTCCAGAAAGTGGTCTCCGTACGGTTCTTTAGTCTGAACAAAAACAAACTGGTCCGTTTTTACACCAGCCCAAATGAACCGAACTTGCAGGTGTTCAGGACTCCGGTCCGCTTTAAGTGGAATAAATGCTGTAGGTGTGAAAGCACCCTCAGAGTTTGGGGCTGATGATACCTCACCTCCTCTGACCTGTCCTGGCTCCTCTTGCTGTAGCATCTTAGTTGTATCTAATAAATCTCTATAAGCATTTGCCATTTTTGTGGATTGGAACACCGAGTGAGAGATTAATTTTACCTACGTAAAATTAACTAAATAAAAGATAAGTGAAGGAGAAGGTCATAAAAAAACACAACAAAATCAACAAAACTCATCATTGACAAGAGTGGAGACCCTCAAACCAATCAAGAAAGCACAGAAAATATTAGATTAAAACCATTTACATATCACCACTGCAGTATCTGACCTAGGTACAACCTCCTGACCTTCAAGAATTTATAAACATTTAAAGCTGCTTATCTGATCTTTAAAAGTCTGCATGGACTAACCTCCACCCCCCCCCCCCCCATCACATGCAATGTGTAATGTGTATGAATGTATGTTTTTCTTTCTAATTGATATATGAACTCTAAGCACTTTGTATATCACTTGCAAAATGTGAAATCACGCAAACACTTTCCCTCTAATCTGTTGCTCTCTCCGTATGTTTGTTCCTCTTCTGCTGTTCACAGTGTCTCTGGTTATTATTTCTGTGTATCTTGTGTTTGCTGTTGTTACTGTTGTTGATGTTGTTGTTCCTGTCAGGGGACTGCAGATGGAAATTAACCACGGGCTACAATTGAGCATAGTTACATATAGTGTTGTCTATGTCCATTAATATGTACTGTCTCTTAAATGAATAAATAATCAGAAAAATCAAACAAAATGAAGAAAACAGTCAAGAAAATGAACAAAATAGCAAACAAAATGAATAAACAAATATTCTACTCAATTAAAAAAGCTTCATGTTGGGTCATAAACCCGGTTGTGTGGACAGTGACCCGGGGAATCTGGTGAGGCACAGGAGTGAAACAGGGCGCTGGATGTAAATGTAGGTCAGAGGAACAGATTCACCTAGAAGTGCAGTGTGTGGTGATCGCTGAATAACAGCCTTCAAATAAACAGCGGTATTTCCCCCGGTAACAGATAATCTGATTACTGTCTCCATCGTTACAACACTGTTAGCGTCACCCCCTCAGAGGCAAAGCAGCGCATTAGGGTAAGACATGAAACGTGTGTTTCAGGGGGTAGATTTTATCCTGACGAATTCTGAAAGTCAAACACTTCATTTTCTGTTTCTTTTACAACGTTAATGATGGGGGAAAATGAACAGAAAATCTAGAACAATTAACAAAATACATACATATTACATTTTTACTGAAAATGAACCCAGATATACATATTTTACTCAATACAATAATATGGATGAAGATGAAGATTGAACTTTTATTGTTTTATTGAACAAAAAAATCATACACTAATTATGGAAATTAAAAAACAAACAAATGCACAAAATTAAAAAAGATGAGCAAAAAAAAACAAAGCAAAAAAACAAAAAAAGCAAAAAAAAAAAAACAGAGAAAAGGATCAAAAGAAAAAGTTTTTAAAAATCATGAAAACTAAGTAAAATATGAAAGTGAACGATTTCATTTTTCTAAAGCAGGGTTTTTCCTACAGAACGCTCATTTTTGTTCATTTTTGTTTATTTTCTTGATTATTTTGTTCACTTTTCATTTATCTCATTCATGTCATGAGCTCTTTGTGACTCTATTTCATTTCACGAGGTCCTGATTTTAAGCGGATTCTTCTCAGGACGTCAATTACAACAGATTTACTCAAGTGGAGTCTTGACAAAAAATGCTGTAATTTATACAAGTAGCCCTTAAACCTGCTGCATTATTAAAAATATCCATCCATCATTCTCCACTTATCCTGGTCAGGGTCTCAGGGGCAGCAGCCTGAGCATAGAAGCCCAGACTTCCCTCCCCCAGCCCCCTCCTCCAGCTCCTCAGGGGGGACCCCCTCAGGCATTCCCAGGCCAGCCGAGAGACAGTCTGCCCAGGGCCTCCTCCCAGTTGGAGCTAGTTTTGGCAGCCAGGGATTGGACCACCCAAGCCCCCACCTTCGATCGCCACCTAAGCCACACAGCACCGGACCCTCATGACCCTTCCTGCAGGCGGTGGGCCCACAAGAAATTCTTGATCATAAGGGTCTTCTGAATCGCTCTTAGGCTGACCTGTCACCTAGGACCAATTTGCCTCGGGAGACCCTACCAGGGACCAGGGCCCCCAATAACATAGCTCCTACGATCACTCAGGCACACAAACCCCTCCACCACAATAAGGTGGCAATTCAAGGAGGGGGATAAAAAATATTAGATATAATATTTTAGACAATGTCTACGTTGTCAGGGATGCTTTTAAATCACACTTTGTCCACACAGTGTCATGTTTGTTCAGATTAGGGTGTTTGTCTTGAACCTGTTCTAGTCTCACAAATCTACAGTCTATGTGAGGGTTAGGGTCTTTTATTTACTCTGTAAAACAAATACATGTCTGTGTTTATCACTCATAGTACCACAGTCTGTTTGTGTGTCCAGACGACCCTGTGACTGGATGACAAAATGAGTTAATAATGAACCAGAATGTAAAAACTAATCAAGTAAATGACAAAAAACATGAACAAAATACACAAAATAATGACCAAGATTAAGAGAAAAGTGAACCAAAAAACTACAACATCCACAAGATAATAAGTCAACCTGATGAAAATGAGTCAGAAAAGAACAAAATATTCGAGGAAATAAACAAAACCAAGGAAATGAACAAAAATAAGCAAAAAAAGTAGATAAGTACATTTCACAAAAATGAAAAAAGCTAAAGCAAACATAGAGGAACAAAAAACTAACTGGTGTTATGCTTCAAAATGAACAAAAATTACCTGAATAATTTTTTTCAAAAAAAATTGAATAATTACGTAATTAAACAAAATGTAAAAATGATTAACTAAATGAATAAAGATGAATAAGTTAATGAACAAAATGAGCTCTAATGTACATCGTGTGGTACATAAAGGGCTCCAGTTTTACTTCCTTTAGATCATAAATGACCCTGCGTGGGGGGGGGGTCATTTTTCTTTATGTAGATGAATGTTTTGTTTATTTTGTCCATTGTCTTTTTTTTCTTTTATGTTTGTTTTAGGGATGTTTTGATCATTTATTGATTATTTTGTCTGTTTCAAGTCACATATTGTATTTTTGTTCATTTTTTTTCTTTTGAATTCAAATAGTAAAAACATATCAGGCAAGAAAAAGATTTTTTATTTTCATCAGTGCATCAATGTAAATGAGGGAATATGTATAAAACCATGAATAAAGTAGGAAAGATGTGACTAATTGCATTTACCATGGTGTTTGTTACATGATAATCCTGTGCAAAGAGTTTCATCTTGTGCTTTTCATGATTTTTTTAAAAATCAAATACAATGTACAGTGGATTACTGATGCAATAAGAACACAGGTCCATGCTGCACACAAACACTACTCCAGTAAAAGTACTGTAAACAATAAAAATAAGTACTTGAGTAAAGGTCAAAAAGTAAATTATGAGTATCTTCATAAGACTTGTTGACAACACAATAACCTGCCTTCAAACAGGGATTCTGCTCCTTTTTATTCATTATTTTCTTGTTGCTTTTGTGTATTTTTGTTACTTATTCAGTCATTAAACGTGATTTTATTACTCATGTCATTCCTTAATTTGTGCTTTTTTTTTTACAAACTTTGCTGCTTTTTTTTGTTTTTTCGTTGATAATTTGAAAACTTTTTTGATCATTTTTGATCTTTTTTTTGCTTACATTGTGCCTTTTAGTTTCTTTTGGTGATTTTATGGTAAATAAGTACTTGAGTAAATGTAAAAAAAGTTTGTCATAAAAAGTTACTCATGTAGTAACTAAAAGATGTGGAATTTGTTACTTTTTTTAAATCAGATTAGTTCATTTACTTATTTTTTTCTTTTATTTTCTCCTTTTGTTTTTGTATTTGTTGGTTTTTTTTGTTCTATGCTGTTTGTTAACTTGCACCGGTACATCATTTTTATTAGTTTACTTTATTTCTGATACTTTTTGTCCATTTTGTTGCTTTTAATTCTTTTTTATTTCTTGCTTTGCTTTTTTTCTTGGGTATTTGTTGATATTTTGTTCAATTTTCTTGATTATATTGAATATTTTTGTTAATTTACTTGATTTTTTTTATCATTTTTTGCTGATTTTGTTGGTTTTGTTATTTTTTTGTTATTTTTCATATTTGTCTATTTGCTATTTTGATGTTTTTGTGTTTAACTTTCATATTACACATTTTATTAATATACTTTTGCTCATTTTTTGCATGTTTTGTTGAGTAGTTTTATGTTATTTGGTTTGGATATCCTGTTTCTTTTGTTGTTTTTTAATTTTACTCACTCACTGTAGTGTCACCGATTGTAACTGAGTTGAAGTAAATGTAAATTACACAGCTCCTGATAGTAAATGTACTTGTGCATTCTACCCTGTGCGTGTATAGATGGTTGGCGTGACTTGTAGTACTGTGTGTCCTCTGCAGAGATGGAGCACACTGTGGGTGAAGGGGGCCGCGGTGGGTGTGAGGCCCCGGTCGGTGGAGCCTCCTTTGTCACAGCTTCATGTGATGTTCTCCTGCTGGTAGTGACGTCCTCCTCCTCGAGCTCAGTCACAATGAACCTTCAGATTCTGCAGCACAGCCGTCAGATGCATGGTTCTCTGGAGAACACCGAGTGAACCTGGAGAACTGGGCCATGGAGCTCATTTTATTGGGTCACACATTTGTGAATTATTTTGCTGCTTTTTGGTAGTTTTGCCCTCTTTGTTTTTAGTTTGTTCAAGTTCATTATTTTGTTCTTTTATTTCATGTTCTCTGCGTTCACAGCATTTACTCAAACTAAAATAAATCATACTTATACATCTTTTATATTTAAAATGAGGTACACAATACCTTTTAAATAGAGAATGGATAGATAAAATACATGACAACGCTATGATGTATAGATCCGTTTACAGTAGAGGTAACTAAATAGTCTGGAGTCACTACGTGATGAAATACATTGTAAACTTCCCGAGGCTGCAGTGAAAACAGTGATAGACACTTCATTTTCCATGTGAGTTTCATTGATCAGTGTGAAATATGACTGGGATTTGGCCCACGTACTCCCACCCCTACCTGATTTAAAAAAAAAAAAAAAAAAAAAAACATGGGTCACTTTTGAAACATCAGTCTGTACCAACACTGACACATTTATATTCATTTGTTTTTATTAAGTTTCTGAGGTTCACATAACAAACCACTTTTCGTTCTTTAAAAAATAACAGATTTATCCTTTAAACGTCTCTCTTTACGTCTTAATACATAAAAGGTTGTTTTTCTTTTGCACAGCAAAGATATAACATTTATGTTCCAGACAACATATGTACACGGTATCCAACATAATACTTCATGAGTTCCACAACAGTGCAAAACATAATGAGTGAGCAGCGCCGAAAATAAAAAGAAGAGTAGAAATAAAAACGCCACGGAACCACGAAGGAGAAAGTGTACTTTCAAATGGAATGTTTTCAGAGCCCGCATTTGTTCAGTAAAGAAATTAAAACATGGCAAATTCAAGTGAGAAACCGTGGGTAAACAAGCCCAAGGCTGCAACAAATCCTCTTAAATCAAAGAGATTAAATTAGCGTTGCGCATTCTAACGCGCACGGGATTTCATCTGTTCCACAGTCTCACACACATGCACGTGTTTTTTTATTTTTAAATGCTCCTCAGCGGCCTGTTGTGCTATAGTTATTGTCCTGGAACCTTTAAATATTTGTGTCGATCCCTTTCATTTGTTGTTGAGGCACAGATTAGACGGACTCTCCCGACCCACATAGACAACAACGGGAATGTTTCTCAGAAACATCATGGCTTAAAGAGAACAATGCGTCTGAAGAACCACTAACGATTCAGGCGATTTCCTGCGCCTTCACCTCCTCGAAGCCGTTGGTGAGCGCGGCGGGCTCCGGGTTGCTGTCTATGGAGGACTCGCTGCCGGTGCTCTCCCCGGACAGCAGCCTGGTGACTCGGAGGTCAGCCTTCAGAGTCTGCACGTCGTTTCCTATGCTCATCTCCACCAAGTCATTAATAATCTGACTCAACTCGTGTTTGTCGTTAGTAACGCACTCATTGTCCAAAATGTCCTCACACTCAAAGTGCATCGCTCTCTCCTCCTCCTCCTCCCCGACCAGGTCCTCCGTGATGGAGCCCAGCTTCGGCGCGCTGCGGCTGCGCTCCACCGGGGGTTTGTAGTAACACTGTCCGTTCAGCAGCTTCCTGAGCGGGACCAGAGGGATGGTCTGTTCCCCGATGAGCTGCTGCTGCTGATGCCTGGCGTCGTCCCTGCGCTTTAGTCTTTTGAACTCCGCCAGGGCCGTGGCGGAGGTCTGGTACAGCAGCAGCGCCATGGCTTTCGCCTTCTCCGGCTTGGACACCAGCACTGCGTGGCAGCGCAGCATCACGGCCTTGTGCTTCATTTCGTGCCTGTAAATCCACGCAAAAATCTTCGGCAGCCTCGGGTCGGCCACGCAGTACGTTACCCGGTGCAGCAAGTACAAGTGGCCCGGCCTCCGAGCCTTGTCGTCCACATGCACCATCCGGATGCCCTGCGAGCTCACCGTCAGCCTCATCTTGGTGCCGTTCTTGCCCAGTTCGCTTTTGCCCCAGATCTTGCTCACGGCCACGTCGGTGCAGCCGTCTCCTTTGGACTGGATAGTGGTGGCATTCCCCAGGTAAAGCACCGTGTACGTGGGGTCCTCGCTCGTGATCTTCACCTTTTTCCGCTTGGACTTGAACATGCTTCCCACCCTGTTGAGCGCGCTCTCGGGGCAGGACTTGGCGAAGGAGGTGAGCGCGGAGTAGTTGAGACTCACCGCATAGCCCTTCTGCTTGGACTGCTTCTCGTCCTCAATCAGGTCGAACTTATTCTTCCGCCAGGGCAGCATTATTACTGTTACCAGTCACAGGCTCTACTGAGAGAGAGACAAACACACCTTTAATTACCTCTGCAGCCTGCAGTGTTTACGCTCCTGTCCAATCACTGACGAGCTCTTCTACCTAAGCTGAACGCAGAGACACCGTGCGTGCAGACGGGTCCGGTCCATGGTGACGGTGCAGAGCGGAGAGCACGCTGCTCCGCGGAGCTGCCGTTCCCCGGTTATATAGCGGGACGAACCATCTGAGTGTGACTGTAGGGGGCGTGGGGGGGCACTACCACTGTGAAAGCGGGGTCTCCAAACCCCTACAAATATGAGCAACAGTTTGAATGTTCATCAGCATGTTTGTACCTTTTATAAGAACAATAATAAATATTTTACTCATGCAGTGCAATTAAATTTTTTTTTAAAAAGGTACAGATAGTATTTTTTAAGCCTGTGATCATTGTTGTTTCGCAGGATTCAGTTAGTGTTTCTATATGGATACAGTAGACTGACATTGTACTCAAGTAAAAGTACTATTAATTAGTGGGACTAATGAGTAATGCAGCAATCCCACTATTGTTGTCCTCAGTCTTTATTATTCTTCTTCCACTTCTGTACGCTTTTTGTCGTTTAACTGATCCTACATTTTTTTGTCCGATTCAAACCATTCAAACTTCACATTGTTCATCTTATTCAGTTCATCTCTGATGTTGCTTTTCATACTTCTAACCTTTATAATTTTTGACATATGAAGCTTTTTTGACATTTTTTTCCATAGGAAATGAATGGATAACTCTAACCTTAATGTGTGGTTACCATGGCAACAACAGTACTTTTATCCTTGGATTACTTCTCCACTGAATAGTTCATTTAACTCTTGCACTTTTCTGGCAAATTCAACTAATTGGACTCAGTGACCCCACACCATCTTTTCAGAAATTGACAATTTTCTAGTTTATAATGATAGTAACTCGGGTAGATGTAAAAGTACTCATAAAAATATATACTTGAGTAACAATAAAACGGTACGTCATAAAAAAAACTACTCAAGTAGTGAAAACCCACATCATGAACAGTTTATTACAACCTCATATATATTGCTTTTCTTGTTTATTTTTTGTCAATTTTTTAATTACATGATTATTTTGTTCACTTGTTTATTGTATTATTTTGACATGTTTTTTGTTCATTTTTGCTCATTTACTTGAATGTTTTGTTAAATGTTGTGCTTTGTTCATTCATGTTTGCTTATCGTCATCATTTTTATTGCAGGTACTGTCTACGATGTTGGGAATCTAGCTCTTAGCCTATTGTTTGCAGCGCTCCGCTATAAATGATTAGACAGGTGACCTGTCAGTCAACATGGCTTACAACCTCATACGTGCATGAGCTCATGCGCTCACACACTAGAACACTAATCCGAGCAGTAGTTATCATCTGTATCTGATCTGATCACAGGATGACTGAGGAGACATTGCAGATTCAGTTTCCTTCAACATCTGGTACAGGTAGGAAAAGCATAGACATACTAGATTGACAGCTGTGAGGTTGTAAGCTGTGTTGACTGGCAGGTTGTTTAGTCTCAGACAACACCTTTCACTTAGTTCAGCATTCTTGCTCACTTTGTCACCTAGTTTGTTCATTCTTATTAATGTACTTTAGGATTTTTGGTCATTTAGTATTTTAGATGGTCATTTTGTATGTGTACACAACTGGTCAAAAGTTTTAGAACATCCGAATTTTTCCACCTTTTTGTTGAAATTCAAGCAGTTCAAGTTCAATGAATAGCTTGAAATGGTACAAAGGTTAAAAAGTTAAGGTTACTCAAAACTGAAAAATAATGTTCATTTCAGAATTATACAAAAAGGACTTTTTTTGGAACAAGACATGTGTTAACAACTTAAAGCTGTTCTGCACCAATGGAGGTTGATCAAGACTTGAAAGTTGGTGAAACTAATTCCTAGAGGTGTCCCAAGTTTGTTTGATGAATTAAACCCCATCTGTCTGCATAAAACCAGTGTGATACCATACCCTCACGAGCATTTTATGAACAATATCGTACTGCAGAAAGCATTGTGTTGATATGAAAATGGCAAGAAAAAGTCAGATAACCATGGAAGAGAGACAGCCCATTGTAACACTTAAAGTGTAGGTCTTTACTGCAGAGTAACTGTGAATGTAAGTCAAGGTGTCAGTGAGTACAATTTCCTTCACTCAGAAACTGGAGGAAACTCTGACAGGAAGAGGTCTGATGGACCTAAAGCCACAACACAATCACAAGACAAGTTTCTGAGAGTCAACAGCTTAGTGATAGGTGGCTCACAGGATGACATCAGTTACTGTAAATCAACCTGCTAGAATGTTAATGAATACTGGACGACTGGGGCGTTGTAAAACGTTCGAATGGTAATTGTTCCTGCTGTTGCTTACTCTCTTCCATCCATCCATTTTCTACCCCTTAATCCTCACAAGGGTCGGGGGGTCGGGGAGGGGGGGGTGCTGGAGCATATCCCAGCTGTCGGTCTGTATATGTATATGTATATGTCAGCCCTGCGATGAACTGGCGACTCATCCAGGGTGTACCCTGCCTTTGCCTGCTCTGTTGATTTTTTAAAATTTACTTCTCTCTCACTGAGGTGTGTATCCAAATGTAACTGAGTAGAAGTACACCTTTTATCACTAAACATGTAACTGAGTAAGAGTTCTTGAGTACTACCCACCTCTAATCCTGAGCATAATTAATGTGCACCATGAGCCAGTTACATAGCACCCACAACTAAATAATCTTGCTGTGTCAAACATCTCAATTTTGTAAGAAAGGCACATGAAAAATTGAGCAATATAGGATGAATATCAATGATGGTCTAATAATGTAATAAATATCCTACAAATCAATCTGATCTGATCTGAATGTATATAAATTTATGCCTATGAATGTGCTGATCATACGAATTTTCCATAAAGGGATAAATAAAGTTCTTTTCTATTTTATTCTCATCCATCCATCCATCCATCCATCATCTTCTGCCTATCCTGGTCAGGGTCGTGGGGGCAGCAGCATATACAGAGAAGCCCAGACTTCCCCACTCCGTCCTTCAGCTCCTCTAGGGGGTCCCCCAGGTGTTCCCGAGCCATCTGAGAGACATAGTCCCTCCAGTGTGTCCTGGGTCTGCCCCAGGGCCTCCTTCCAGTTACAGCTAGTTTTGGCAACCAGGGATTGGACCACCTGGACCCTCACCTTCAGCTGCCACCCGAACCACACAGCACTGGACCCTTACAATTTTTCCTGCAAGTGGTGGGTCCACAGGAATTCTATTCTATTCTATTCTATTCTATTCTATTCTGTTCTGTTCTGTTCTGTTCTGTTTATTCTGTTCTATTCAATTATTTGTATTTAATTCTATTTATTCTATTCTATTTTGTTCTGTTCTATTCTATTATATTTATTCTTTTCTATTATATTCTATCATTGAATGTGAGAGTACAGTAAGTATCCACTTATTTGCTTTGTGACGTCATCATGTTTCTAGATATGACATCCTCCATGTTTATGCTGCCATCTTCAGGTTTACATGCAGCATTTGTCTTGAAAACGGGTTTTAGGTAGCAGGAACTAACTTGATGTTCTATTTTCTTCAGGACACATTTAACAGCGGGACACTGACTGGACTGTCTATATACACACACACACACACACTGATTCGTCGCATAAAATGAAGCCATTTATATAATATAGTTATATTTTGGTGAGAAATCAGTATCTTTTCCCCAACCGGTTATTTGAATAAAGGTCTAGCTGTCTAAAGTTCAGCTTATTTGACGCTCTCTTAGTCCGGATGTGGGTCTCGAGTGGTTTGCTCCATTTCCGGTTTTTGCAGCAGCGTCTGATTGCACATGTCAGCGGCCGCCGTGACTGTTGTGTCTTCGTGTCTTAAGTCTTTAATATTAGGTTGAAGTGAAAGCAGCGGCATGGGGAAGAAGAAAGGCCGCGGTGGAGGCGGACTGGGCCGGGCTCTGATCAAAGAGAGGCTGCATTCAGGACGAGGGAACCGGAGAGGCGACTCCTGGGTATGAGATACCAACGAACCCTAAACCTAACCCCTGACCCTAACCCAAGAGCCCTAAACCTAACCCCTGACCCTAACCCAAGAGCCCTAAACCTAACCCCTAACCCAAGAGCCCTAAACCTAACCCCAGAGCCTAACCCAAGAGCCCTAAACCTAACCCCTAACCCAAGAGCCCTAAACCTAACCCCTAACCCTGACCCTTAAGGTTAAGTTTAAGTCATTTTGATAGTGCTGTAGGTTATTTTTAAGTGGTTTTGACAGTGCTGTAGGTGAAATTTAAGTGGTTTTGACAGTGCTGTAGGTTAAGTTTAAATTGTTTTTGACACTGCTGTAGGTTAGAATTCCTTAGAAAAACAGCCTTCTTTGAACAGAACTTGAAAATCACTTAATCTAAGTATTGCTGCTTTCCTTCACAACGCGGGGCTTCATATATGTCAACGATAATCTGACCAATAAGAGATAGATACAATAGAGATATTTTACTGTGGAGTCAGTTTCTACATACATTGGCAGAGATGGACCGATGAGGGTTTTTCAGGGCTGATACCAATGTGTTCGTATCAAGAAGGCCAATAACTGATATTTGGAGCCGGTATTCATTTGCAGTAAAAGTGGAAATATTCAAACTCCAGCACTTAACATTGTCTAAATGCCTTTCAGCATTTGTTTATTAAACATTTTTTTTAGATTTGCAACATGTCAAAGGTTTTTTTTTATCTCAGACAAAAGACATTTTTGTCTTAAAATTCTAACAAAAAGTACAGGAGCTCCTGGGCTCAGCAGCATGTCTTATAAAGTTAAATGAAAACTTCAACAAATAAAGCTTGATATACTACAGCATTTAAAAGCCTGTAGTTGATTTTATTGTGTAAATGTTATATTTTAACAACATGTGGTAGCAGGATCCTGTCAATCCTTCGATAGCCTTGATTACCTGGGTTAGAAACTTTTTTTCAGTAAAACTGTCTGTGTTTCCAATGAGTCGGTGTCCACTTTAATGGGATTGATTTAGAATAAGCACTCATTTTCAGAACATGTTGCTTCAAAAATCAAGTGTTATTATAGTTTAATATATCATTAATTATATGATGAACATTCTAATGACCTTTTTAATTAGGAATGACATGTTATGCAACTTTGCATATGGCATGAATGTATAATGTAGTATCTGGGTTACTAGAGATATTCCATACAGAATTTCTTTTAAAAAATTTTCAGGAAAGTTCATTTATTACATGTTAATGTATCTTCTAGTACTTACACAAGTACGTAACATCCATAAACAAAATTAGTTCCGGAGCTATAGTCCTGTGAACATGAAACGTATGTGTGATTTGACTCTGGTTTGACATTTTCAGCTCCACACCAGTGAACTGAATGATGGTTACGACTGGGGGCGGTTGAACCTGCAGTCGGTGACAGAGCAGAGTTCTATGGATGACTTTCTGGCCACTGCAGAACTGGCAGGAACAGAGTTTGTTGCTGGTAAGTAGCATTTCACTTTATCCGTGTTTAGTTACGGTGATAACTTTGTGGTTTTGATAGTTGTTAGGACTGTCACAATTATTATTGTACATCTCCACTTTATTTGAGGTGGCTGTGATTATTTAGTCGAATTTATTCAAAATACAAGTCGCTTCGATGTATTTGTCGCTCCCCTCGCCAGACTATGCAAACAAAACACAACTTTTAATCCGGAAAATACAGTACTTGTCTTTTTACTCTTTACTGGGCTTACCAGTTGCCTAACTGCAGATTAACTGAATTCACAGTAGCTGTACAGTATTTCTATATGCTTTTGTGCCACGTGTTTACTTGCAAGTTCACTTACCGTATTTTCCGCACTATAAGGCGCACCGGATTATAAGGCGCACCATCCAAAAATGTCACATTTTTAATTTTT
>JAQQAE010011591.1:0-13541 GCA_029823295.1 Pseudamia nigra | reverse complement strand
TATGCTGTACAGTACTGGTTATTCTCACTATTGTGCTCATTGTTGTTGTTATTATTATTATTATTGTTATTATTATTGTTATTATTATTATTATTATTAGTGTTGTTGTCTTCTCACTACGAGTGCACCTTAATGCCAAGAAAAAATCTTTGTATGTGTAAAACATACTTGGCAATAAAAGAACATTCTGATTCTGATTCTGATTCTGAGTCACCGGTTGCCAAACACTAGATCCAGTTAGGAGATCACTGCGGGGCAACCTTCATCTCCACCTCCATTCATCCATCCATCCATCCATCCCTCCATCCATCATCTTCTGCAGCAGCCTAAGCAGGGAACCCCAGACTTCCCTCTCCCCAGCAACCTCAGCTGAGAGATGTAGTTCCTCAAACGTGTCCTGGGTCGGCCCTGGGGCCTCCTCCCAGTTGGACATGCCTGTAACGCCTCTCCCGGAGACATCCAGAAAACATACTAATTAAATAACTGAGCCACCTCAACTGGCTCCACGTGATGTGGAGCAGCAGCCGTTCTACTTTGAGCTCCTCTCAGATGACTGAGCTTCTCACCCTTTTGCTAAGTGGGAGCCTAGCCATCCTATGCAGGAAATTTATTTCAACTGCTTCTGTCCATGATCTTATTCGTTTGGTCACAACCCAGAGCTTGTGACCATTGGTGAGAGTGGGAACTTGGATTGAGTGGTAAATCGAGAGCTTCACTTTTTGGTTCAACTCTGTCTTCATCACTTCACCACCAACAGACTGATACAGCGTTCGGATTCAGTATCATATACAAACAGTTTTCTTTCAAGAAAAAAAATCCCAAATCTACTATAACCCTACTTTTACCATGTTGTAATTATTGAGATGTAATGTAAAGCACTACAAAAGAGGTATTTAATTATACTGATAGAAAATTATACACAAATGCATGTTTTTTGTGGAATAATGACAAGAAAGAGACATCCCAGTGCATACGTAAACCTTCCACAAATCTCAGAAAACACCCAAGCTCTACTCCATTTGTATCATTTTTGTCCCTGAGGGAAAATTTGAAATATGCCAATGTTAACATGAAAAGCTTTAAAAAAAAAATTAACAGCCAACAGTCCCAGTCAATTTTTGCGTCATGACATGGAAAACACAACTAATAATAATTCATTTTACTGCTACAAAAATAATATGTTTAACTTTGAAACTGCTCTTTGTGGATTTATGTGGTCTGAGATTTCACAGTGTTGAATTACAGGCAATCTGTAGTATAGTTGTATAGCAACATTTACAGTATTTCAAGTCTTAGCCTTATGTTTAGCACTGAATTTGAAAAGTCTGATTATAGCATTGGCATTTCACTTTTAATTGTTAGTTTTGATCAATTATGAGCTCAAAATACCCAATTTAACCTAAAGTTTTCCTAAATTCCTTTACTTTTCCAGATTTTTGTAAACATGAGAACCCTAAAGTTGTCTCACTTCTCATTGGTTCAAACCTCAGAATGAAAATAACGACACACTGATGACTTTGCTGTTATGTATTTTACTATTTCTCTTTCTTTACGTCAGGAGTCCAGGTCGCTCATCTTACAAGATCTGAGTTTGTCTAAAAGTGAGGGCTTCTGTCTGGGAGTCAAGCTGGTACGAGGGGCCTACATGGACAAAGAGAGGAAACTGGCAGAGAAAGAGGGACGAGTTGACCCCATCCATAAATCCTGGGAAGACACCAATGACAGGTGCAGAGAACACAGATACAAAACTGCATACTGCCCTACGAGTGGAAAAAATAATAAATGTGAGCTTTGATTTAATTTTATCGTGTCTGCACAGTTATAACAGCTCACTCAACATCATGCTGGAAGCCATTTCCCAGAATCCAGATCACTTCAGGATCATCGTCGCCACACACAATGAGGCATCAGTAAGAAGAGCTGCCCAGAGGTGAGACCACGTTACAGTAGAATGAATTTCTAATGTTTATTTAAAGGTGTAGTGTGTAGGATTCAGTGACATCTAGTGGTGAAGGTGCAAACTGCTAAAAAACGCAACACCCCAAACCTCACCATGCCTAATTAAGTGGGTTTAGAAAGCTGCCAAAATGTGAAGACCCTCACCAGTGTTTGGATTGTTTCATCATGTAAGTTTATTTGTCATAGGATGAGCCCATTGAGATGTATCATCTCGTTTTCAAGGGGGATTGTTTATTCTAAGCTACTGCAGAAACAGGACGTCCCACCCAGAACTAGAAAGGTGTACCTAATAAAATGGCCAGTGAATGTATAAATATGATTAATGATCATTAAAAAAAAAAGCAAAATACAAAAACTGTTTAGCCTAAGATGTCCCATTCACCAACCACAGTACCAAAAGAAGCAAATGTTACACCTTTACGAACATATTTTGTGTATTTTTTCTCAGGATGAACGAGCTGGAGATAGACAAAGATGGAGGTTCAGTGTGTTTTGGTCAGCTGCTCGGCATGTGTGACCACGTCTCCCTCACTCTGGGTAAACATCATTTCTGTGTCAGCCAAAATGGTGCCAAAATTAACTTTTAATCCTGGGTTGCCTATTTCTTTATTATTACCCATGCTGACAGAGTCTGTCTGTCTGTCTGTCCGTGCTCTAACTGGAGAACAAATGAAGCTAGGGTCACCAAACGTAGTACATGGGTTGGCCTTGGGTGCCCCACTCCTAGCTATGTTATTGAGGTCAAAGGATCAAAGGCCAAGATCACTAGGTCAAAAAAGGATCAAATACATTTTAGTATATAATGACCGTATTATTGGAGCTAGGAGCAAGAAATGTTAACACAAGTTAGAATAGGGTCTTGGGCACCCCCTGAAGGTCTAATGACTTTGACCTTTCATTTGACCTCAAAGATCAGTAGGGGTCAAAATAGGTCACTAATTCACCCAGTTTGAAATTTACTTTATGGTTTATAATTTAATGCAAATGTGGGATTGAACATTGAACTTGGTATAGTAACTGCATTTATTCTTATATTTATCCTTAAATTCTAAAAATATATTTTATGCCATGGCCAATGGAGACTTGTCACTAGCAAATGAAAGTGAAACTAAAATGATGGAACATCTTTCAGCTTTTCATTTTCAAAACAAAGCCAGTGCATTCAGTATTAAGATCTTTAATATCTATAATATGACACAATTTTATAAATAAGTATAATTTTGGTTAAGGCAATAGGCAGACACTACAGGCATGTAATCCACGGGTGTCCGATTATTGCCATGAAGGGCCGAGACACTGCACTTTTTGCCTCCAACCAGTCTCTTCAGCAAGTGATTTCACTGAATTCATTCCCACTGACTGCTCTTCAGTGAAAACACCTGTTTTAATGAGTGGCTGGAAAGAAAACCGGTAGTGTCTCGGCCCTTGGTGGCAATAATCAGACACCCCTGATGTAATCATAAACTGAATTCGTTGACTATTGACCATAATCTTACTTGGCCTCTTTTGTCTTTTTTTTCTTCTATTAAACTACATGTTCTCCTGTTGGATGTAAATGAATACATCAGTCATCAGTACTGACCTCAACAGTCGACACTATTACTCATTTCTGATATTTTCTTTAAAATGTTTGCACAAGTCAGCTCTAAAAATTAATACAGTATTTATAATGTCTTGAGGGCTGTAGGAGGTGTGGGTCTGCATGTCTGATGAGTGCATTCTAGTTCATTTCTGTGATACTTTTGTTTTTTTATGCTTGTTTTCACTTGCGCATCACAGATTATTTTATTCATTTTTCCCTTAGTGTTATTTACAGTATTTTGTGCATTTAGTTGATTTATGGCTTACCTGTACTCTCATACAGTTTATTGGCTTTTAAAAGCATGAATGCTATATGAAGATCCATTTATAGTATAAAAAATGAGATATGTCAGTTTATAATGATAAAGTTGCTCAATTGTTTATTATTTTATACAGTTTTATATTCTGAAATATTTCAATTATGTGAATTTCTTTATTAAATGTTTTATTTAGTTAATTTTCTTAATTTGTGCACATTGTACGTGTTTTCCCCCCTATTTTTGTGGATTATTTCATGCCTCCATCCATCCATTTTCTACCCCTTAATCCTCGTTCATCTTTCATTTATCAAATTATTTTGTTAATTTTCTTGATTATTTCAACAGTTTACTTTCTATCTCTGTCCTTACTAATGTTTATTAGTTTTTATTTAAAATAAAACACATTAAAATGCTATTTTTGGATACATTTGTCATAAACAAATGAAGATATTACAGCAGTTTATAATGAAAATTTACAAGTTGGGGTTCTTCTGGGCTTTTTCTGGGAACCACTGTTTTAAAAAAAAAAAAAACTCTGAACAGACTTCTTGCCAATTTCAGAAATATGCAATAGAACCAAAATATCCAAAATAAGATATGAATAGAATAGAATGAATAGAAATATTCATAGGTGTTAGTGCAAAATTAAAAAAGCTCCTTCACATCTATGCAGCTCTAGAGTTATGTCAGTTTGGTTGGAAACTACATTCAGAATTCTAATCACCTTTTATTTCTTTTTCCACCTGTTTGCTGCAGCTGGGGAGGGTTACACTGTGTATAAGTCAGTACCCTACGGCTCAGTGGATGACACACTCCCATACCTGGTGCGTCGGGCTCAGGAGAACCGCACCGTGCTGCAGGGAATCCGAAAGGAGAGGGACCTCCTGAGACAAGAACTGCACAGGAGAGTCCGACAGAAGCTGAGAGGAGGTCGTTCATAGGACTCCAGGAGAACAGACTGCATGAGAGCAAAAGGTCAAAGATATATTCATGGTTTGGACAAAACTTGACTTAGAGGAAGACGGGCATCTCTTTCCAAATTCTCAGGAATCCTTTTTGTATCCAAGCTGTTCCAGATTTTTGCTTTGGAAAGGAAATGATGTAGAATGAGCAAACCACATGGGTATGGTCCCTAAGGTTCCAGATAAATGTTTGGTCTGAGTTGTAAAGGTTATAGGAGCTTACAAAATTGTATTTAGTGAATTTGCCATAAATTAAGTATTGTCAAAAGTCAAGTTTGACCTTTTCTCATTGCAAAACATGTCTGAGTGTTCTTTAAATAATGGTAAAGTATCAAAAGTCTCACTCAAAAGTGAAAATGACAGCTCCACCTTTAGATAAGTACTCTTGAACGTAGTCAGTTGAGATTCAGCATATTAATGAGCTCACAACTGTGGGGTCATCATCTTCAGTCAGTCCTAAAGAACTCTACAGACCCTGTAAGACCTGATCATCCAAAACCATCCATAGCACAGACAGGACAAGCATGTGGTCAATAGCAATTTATTTGCATTGAAAGCGACACTGAAGCAGCCCATTTGATACAACTCTGAAAACCAGGGGTATGCAGAAATGGTACAATCAAGGATGTCTGTTGTAGTTTGAGCTGAAATTTAAAATATACATCCTATAGATATGTAAGAAACAATAAGCTGTGAAATGGCAACCCCCTCCCCACCCAGTTTATGAAACATAAATTTCAGGAAAGGTTTTGATGATATTATGACATTGCTTCAAATAGTTTTATTGCACAAATTGATGCCGTGACCATATTAGTATGAAAAGTTATGTAATGTATATACAGTACTGTATATAATAAACTTCAATTATATGACCTTGACCTTTTTCCTTGAAGAAATCAGCAGTCAGTAACCCATTCATATTTTCAACCTCACTATGTAGCTAGAAATTTCAAAGCCTACCGATCTTCAATGTCAAAGTCAAGGTCATTTCATGAGTGTGATCAGGGTCGAATCAGTCATATATTAAAATTTGGTGCATCTGGCTGTAGTACTTTTGGTGCTATAGGTCAAAATTAATTTTTGGCAATTACCTAATTAATGCAAATTAGGTGGTGGTTACCATAGTAACCCTTCTCCCTCACCCGACTACCCAATGTGACGAGTTTGGTTAGTTAAGTTCATAGACTAGACATACAGAGCTGAATGTTTGGACAGACACAAACAGAGCCCTCCATGATACACCCCCACCCACTTCCCCAGTCTTCATTTGGATGAGGGACAATTAATTATTTTTTTTATTAATTTTTTAAAAAAAAAAAAAAAAAAAAAAAAAAAAAATTCGTTTTCACTAAATTCTTGACATTTTTTCTGTAGTCAGCAGAGCTCTAGAACCAGTTGCTAACAGGACAATCTGAATGTGCTGGTAACACAGCAACTGAACCTGATGCTGGTTATTAATTATTGAAGATAAACTCACATTTACCCAGTTTGACTTACTTCTGCTTAACCTTGTACAGGTTTTGAGTACATCTCCATTTTACTGCTTCTACTACATTCATTACACTTCATTTTCTAGAGAACAGCAACTGAACATCAGGGATGTGGAAGACACATTTCTGGGTGATACCACCCTGCTCCAGGACAGTATCTGGCCATTATATTGTTTTGTTTCAAGAAGTAATATAGGCAGTAATATACAGCTGCAAATGTGAAAATGACAACAGTTAAAGATAAGCTTGAAACATTGTTTATTATTGTCAATGAACAGGTTGTTGGTTGCAGTATTCGATTTGTCACTTTAATGCAGAGTCCCGAACCAGGCACACTGCCTTTATCCAACAGTTTTACATTAGAAATCAACTTAAGAACTCTACATTAAACCAAACCAATGCGATGTCACTATGCAGTTGTATGTAAATGGTCTCAAACTCCCAACGACTTTCAGCTGTTTCCAAGATCAGTCAAGTGAGGGGCAGCACAAAGTGTCCAGCGCAGAAACCTAAACAGTTCAAGGTGGTAAGACTGAAATCCACTCCTTTCAAGCTCAGTAGTTGCTTTGGTTTTGATTTCTGTAGCCACTTCGCTGGTAGCCAGACTGTTTCTGCTGGTAACTTCCTTTCTGATCTGTAGAGAAACAGAAAAGCAGCAAAAAACATTCAATCAGGTGATCAAAATCATTTTAACCGAGTTATGTTCAAGGTCTGTTATAAATGTAATTTAAGACCAATGTCAATATTTTCAATAATCTGGCTGTGACACATTCCTTGTTTACCCCTTATGCAGCAATCACTTAATGCATTACATGTTAGTTGATGATTAAAAGCAAAGAAACACAGTCAGCATTGTAGCAATAAACACAAAACAACAGGCTGACATGCAGAGGTGTGAAGGGCTGCAATGTGTCCAAGATGTAAACTTATGTGGCTTCACATACCTCTCTGGTAGGACTGCTTCTGTTGGTAGCCACCTTTTTGGTCTGTAATTCAAAATAAATCCTATTAGAACTGTTTTCAAAAAACCAAGCAGTAGCAAGATCAGTTAAGTCTCATGGTCTGAGAGAAGGAAAATGTGAACAACCTGCAATACAAAGTGCACATGTAATTATAGCAGGATCAGGCATGAACTCACCTCTGTTGAAGTAGCCGCCGTAGACGCCCTGTTTAAGGTCAAATACACGCTCGTTATTCTCCACCAGGCTGCCAAGTTTCTCAGCAAGCTGCAGGGCCATGTTCTGCAGGGAGGTTGGCTCTGTGCGGTGCATCACCACCGTCTGTGTGGGCTGGTCTAGAGATGCCTGTAGAAGAGGACATGACCAAATGAAAAACTGAATGGCAAATCCCCCACCAAAGAAGCTCAATTTCCTCACAGCCTAGAAACTGATCTGAACCCTAAGGAAATTGAAGTTGCACTTCCTCTGACAGACTCCAGATGTAGCCACTGAGCTCTACACTTCATGTAGGTCAGCAGTAAAGAGCCCTGAATCCAGGCTTGTTCTTAGATCATATACTACCTTTCAAATCCAAGTAAAAGATAAAAATCTATTTATAAAAATTGTCATAAAGTTGTTATCAAACCAGCCAACTCTGACAAAACAATATCCTTTCTGAAAGTTAATCAATTACACAACCATAAAAAGATTAATTTAGGATCTTTTTCTTGGCATTGTATCTTTTACAATTACTTCTAACATAATAGAAAACTCACCATTAGCTCCTCATTAATGATCATCTTGCTAATGATGCTGTGCACTGTGGGCATCTCTAGTTCAAACATATCAGACAGTGTCTCCATGCTGCAGGACAAACAGAATTATTTAGTAGAGAGCCCTCAATGTTTTCTGAGATCAGCACAGATCCCGAAGATACTTAAGAGAAGTTGAAACTATCGTGCGTTTACCTGATGGAGTCGTACACACTGCTGTATGTGAAAAGGTATGTCCTCAGTGACTCCTCTTGGATCTTTCTATAGAGGGAAATACAAATGTAGAAAATAGGCTTAATTACTTAATGTCAAACTATAATCACAATCTTTCACAGTTGGCTTCAGTTACCTGACAAGCATCTCGCGTACTCGCTGTGTCTCAGGGAACAGGTCCCACACCTTACTGTTCATCTTCTCATTAATGATAAATGAGTGGCAGGTACGCCAGTCTCCCATCTTCATGGCCTTACTAGCAGCCACTACATGCTCCCTCATGCTTTCTGGGGGTCCTGAGGGACAAACAACATTCACAATCACACTCTTGTTTCCTTTTGGATAAAAACAACAATTTTAAAAGCTGTAGGTGACATGTCACATACCGAGTAGAGGCTGTCTCTCTCCCACTCTGAGCTGGTGGTGGAACTGTTTGCTGATCATCCTGCGACGAGCATCAAACTCATGGGCGGCCATATAAGGGATTTCCAGCAGCATGGCTGACACCAGGTACACACACTCCAACAGCTCCAGGTTGATGTGCATGTGGAATGGCACCTGTAAGGACGGTCAAAGCAGAGTTATGATTAATATCATAATTAATATCAATATTTATACTGGTAAAAAAAAAAAAAACTGAGTGTGTTTGGGGGGGGGGTCCACCAGCCCTTGTGTTACTCAATTTGGTGCATGAGCCATTTCCCACTAATTTATGTCACATGCAGCTTAAAAATACAACAAACTTCATTATATTAAAAGATCAGAGGTAAACAAGGTAAGGAGATGTGCACATTTTAAGGCACCAAACAAAAATATATCTGTCCATGAAAAAAGTGACATTTCTAGACAACGACGTACCTGTCTCCTCTTTTCAATCTTCTCCTGTTCAGCATTCCTCTCCTGCATGTTCCTCATGAGCAATCCCTGGCCCAGAAGCTCCTTAGCACGGCCAGAAGACTGGATATCCAGCAAAGCATTGTGGGCATCTTTGATCATACCCTGCCGGAAAGCGCAGATTCCCAGCTGGACCATGGTTCTGTTATACAGGATCTAGAAAAAAGGAAACCCATGTATCACGTACAGCACATAGAATTATGTCATCTTGTACCACTGTCTGCCTGCATACCTGCACAGGAGGGTCAGCATGCTGGATGTTGTCCTGCAGGTGGCTCATGAGCATTAGGTCTCGGGCCTGGTACCAGCGGGAGTGCAGAGCGTGGTGGTAGATGTGGCAGAGGATAGCGCAGGTACGGATGCGGTCGGTGCGATCCTTTGCGTAAATGAATTTGCAGAGACGGTCCATGATCACAGCACTGTCCTCACCTTCACTCTCCTCCTGGTCCTGCTCAGACTAATTCAGACAAAAAATTAGTAAATCATACAGTGATTAACTGGGATGCAGAAAGCAGTTTATTTTACTCAGTTGCTACTTAAAAAGAAACTCTCTCTTTTTCTTGCTACCATAATGAAGTGAGCGTCCGCCATTCTCTCTTAAGCTGTATTACCTTAGATTCCCCCTGTAGACCCAGGCTACGCCGGTGGGCCTTGTAGTCAAACTTGTAGTACGTGTGCATGATTCTTCGCAGGTAGATGCGGCAAATCTCCTCTGTGCTGCCTTTGTTCTCCAGGTAGGAGAGCAGCCGGTCAACGATGGCACACACTCGTCCTTCATCTTTTAAATTGTCAACATATTCTGAAGAAGAGGAAAGCAATGAGACAGAGGGGGAAAAAAAATGAGGAAAAATCTAAAGCCATATAAAAATTCAAATGCAGGAAGTTTTAAAGCTCACATCTAGAAATATCTGTAATTTATTACTGCTCGTATTACACATATGCATTATTCCTCTGATTCACAATTAACTGGTGTAAGAGTGAGGTGATGTCTCTTCATCACTGACCTTGTGAGTGAGGGTCAGTGTTCTGCATGATCTTGGTAAACTCTTCATCCATCCTCTCAACCAGAGTTAAGACACATCCACGTACCCTGAAAGGCTAAAGAACACACAATAAAAGGTAAAATATACATTTGGATTCAGACTTTTTTCAGGCAACAGGCTGACCATGAACTAAGGCTTTAGACAAAGGCTTGGTAATAGGATACATTTTAATACCTGGTCTGAGATGGCCAGGTTCTCACTGTCCTCTGCAATATTCTCTCCAATGAAAATGTTGTTGTTCTCAAACAGAATATCCAGCAGCTCGTTGATGCAGTCCAGGCATTTCTTCCACATGTCAGGCTTAAATAATGGAAGCACAGAAATGTTAAATTGAATCTTAATTTTGCTTCTTTTCATGGGAATCTTGTGGGGGAAAACTAACTTTACAGAAATTTAGTATTAAGAAATAACTGTTCTACCTTCATGAAGGCTGCTAAGTTGGGATTGTAGTCATACAGAGAAGCAATAATGTTGAACTTGATTTTGACCGAGATACCCTGACCCAAGTTATGCTCATTGGCGATGGCTGCCAGGGCGTGAAGCAGTTCAATCTGGGCAGCTCTGCAAGAAAACGAGAAAAGCGGTAAGACCATGAAGACATTTACCATAAGTAAAAACATTGCAATATTTTTTTCCACATTCATATCTTAGCACCGATTAAGGACATCATTCAAGATACTGTTTATCTCGAGATTTTGTGTGACTACAGTGAACATTTTATCTGACACAGGCTTTATTTATTGCAACTTCAGTCATCGGTTTCCACAGGTGAATCAGTGTTACCTGTCAGTGCCCTTTTTGCCTCTCGCTTGTAGAATCTCATTCAGCTTCTTCACCACCACAGCTGTGTTGATCTCGGTGCCCTTTGCAAACATCTTAGGCTTCTCCTGATTAATGCAATGCAACATAAAAAGTAGGAATATTGACAAATGATGTTTGATAATGATCTGAATAATTACCCACCACTGACCAAAAACAAGCATTGTAAGATATTCCATACCTTTACCAGAGGAACACCTCCCTTGACTTTTTCCCAGCCTCCCTCAACCTCCTCTCCTCCCTCCTCCTCTGCCTCCTCTTCCAGCCGCTCTTTCTTCTTGAGCTTCTTCTTTTTTCCCACCTTCTTTTCAGCCTTGTCAGGCTCATGAGCCCTTTACAATGGTATACATAGTTGCATTAAAAATACACAAATCTTTTGTAGTTACTGCAAGAACTAGTGTTTTCATTATTATCCAATCTTGTCATATCAACTCCAAATATTATCGATAGCTACCTATTTTTTCCATGAGAAAACACACAGCTTTTAAAATCAGTAAAGAGCTGCCATGTACTTACTTTTTAAGAAAGACTACAGCCAGAGAAGCACTCTTTCCTTCTCCTTCATCAGAGCTCTCACTGCCACTGTCCACCGTGTCTGAGCTCCAGTCTCCATCGTCATCATCGTCCTCACTGGAGGAAGACTCATCCTGATTTAAAAGAATGACAGCAGCACATCTGTTCAGTGATTCTCTAAACACAATAGTTCATTAAATTACAAAAACATTTTTTCGTCTTTTGACTTATTGAGATATCATTTTAACTCTAGTATGGTTTATGCCATACCCCAGATCCCTTGGCAGACTTGAGAAACTTGCTGGCCTCTGGAGCTGCCTCAGGCTTTTTCTTTAGGAAAGCCTTTGCAGACACTCCCTCATCTCCTGCCTCAGCCTCACTCCCTGAAGACAAGCCTGACAGAAATAACAAACAAAGAATTACTTAAAAGTTTCTTGCCAATAACATCACATTTTAAGAATTCCTAATTTAACACGTGCAGCATTTATTTAAAACCCATCTGTACCGAAGCTGAACCTTACCTTCATGGCTTGCTTACCCTTTCAGTACAGAAGTACTATACAACATTACATTGGCGTTTTGGCCTTACTTGTGACAAAATATATTAAAATATTACACCCACCAGACTCCTCTGGCTCCTTCTCCTCCTCTTCATCTGCAGAGTCCTGTGGGTTCTATCAGCAAATAATGGAGAACATTTAGAGCTATAGCTACTCAAAGCCAAAAGAAGCCAAAGAGAACGAGAATGTCTCTGTATGTTTGAAACAAAGAATGAATATCACTTACCTCTTTGTAAGCAGCAATTTCTGCCTCATAGTCCCTGTTGTACTTGCGGATCTTCTGACGCAATGTGCTAAGAGCTTTTGCGTTATTTTTGTTCATTTTCTTCTTGCCCTCTTTGTCTTCCCAAAGCTAGAAAATATATTATGGTGAGTATTGTACTGTGAATTATTATTTAATTGACACTGTTTTAAAAATAAATCACCTGATTGAGATAGTCTTCCAGGTCAGCCAAAAGGCGAATATAGAAAGGTGGAACACCCTCTTTGTCCACTATATTCTTGCTTTTGAGGAAGGCTCGACATAGCTGTTCAAACTCCTCCAGACATTTTGCCATGTCACGAATCTTCATAGCATTGCGGATGGTCTTTATGTAATTGGTTAGCTCCTCAAACCTGACATTGAAAAAGGAATAAATTTGAAACAAATTTGTTAAGACGGCCAGTGGGAACATCAAGGCATGCTGTGTAAAATATAGAGTAAATCTGGTGTTCAAACCTTTTGTCCTTGGCGCTGCGCACCACTCTCTTTGTGTCCTCCTCATCATCACTAAGCAGCAACGACCTGTTAAAAAATAATAAACATAGTAAGACCACTTCAAAGAACTCAAATTAAGCTATGAGGACAAGAGTGAACATAAACAGTACTGACTGCTTGAAGGTTGTTCCGGGTGCTTTAGGAGTTATCTCATCAGCGGATGAGGACTCCTCTGACTCACTGTCAGACCCGGTAGCAAAGAAACGAGACATTGCTGAAGTAGGCTGTGAATCTGTAAAGACAAAGTTGCATATTGCTGTCAATCTTCCACATCATGACATGTATCGACATAAAATATTGTAGGAAGATATTTGCTGCTGTTACTGTGAAGTAGAAACATCCTTTTTAATATTTTTAATCAACTTTCTGTGAACAAAGTCTAAAACTAGAACACAGACATAATCCAAAGTTGTCCCAGTTCTTATGAGTAGCCTAATGAAAAAAGTAGCAGCCTGCACTGACTTCCTGCAGAGTAAACATGATGGCAAATGCATCCCTGTGCACCAATGCCGTCCATTTGCCAGGGGGGGTCTGGAGACATGCCCCCCCAGAAATTTTTGAAAAATGGGTGTCATTTGGTGGCTTCTAGTGCACTTAAATGGTGTGATTTTTATAAATTTTTTTTTAGAAGTTACATTACCGTACCTTAAGTTTGAAGTGCACTTAAATGAAAATGTGACAATTTACAAGTCACGTTTTCATAGACTATTAAAAATTTTGAAATATAATCTGTTCAAATCAATAATTTTAGCATATGTATGAAACTGTGAGACGTCATA
>JAQQAE010011590.1:0-13541 GCA_029823295.1 Pseudamia nigra | reverse complement strand
GAGCTAAAAGGGAGATAACGAGAGGTAGAAAGAAAAGCTCAGTGTGTCACAGTCCCCCCGCAGCCTAGGACTATGCAACAGAACTAAGGAATGATTAAGGGTTTTCCTGACCTAAGTCACGCTGCAAACAGATAAACTAATGGTGACAAAGGTTATAAAATAACTTCTGTTGGGGTCATATTGAGAGTTACAGAGATGTATTCAGCAGCTCTGTGCAACCTCTACACAGACAAGGTGAAAACAGCATTATCTACATGATTTGGTGTGGCTTCCTTAATGTATTTTCAGAGGCTTTTTCTTCACTATTCTATAACAAACTGCAACATTCTTCACTTGCCAGTTCTGACCTGTTCTGAAAGTTTCATCCAAATCCGTTCAAGCATAAAGACAAAAGAAAAATGTAGAGCATATGATGATAAATAAATTTAGAGAAGGCAAGCCTTGTCCGGACACCAGGTTTGGATTTGCTCTCAAGAAACGAGCAAGCCCCCACCTACCTACAATCCCTTGTGGGGAAGCTAGGAGGCGGTGCATGAGTGTGGCAGTGCCTCTGAGGCCTGGGACTTGTCATTGAAATTGGAGTTGTAGCTATATGATACAATATAGCACAATATTGATAATCATAATTTATCTCCCAGCCCTAATCACATTAAAATATACAAAAAAGAAGTCTTTATCTAGTCCTGTATGCTTATAGTTATTATTTTTTGTTTTCAGTCTGCATTTAATCCCCTTCATACTGTATATCATCACAAGAATGCTGTGATGGAAAAAGGTTTATTTACATGGCAGATTCAAAATGCAGAGTGGATGAAGATGGAGACACAAGAAAGGCATAATTACAGTTCAATAAATACAAACACTGAAGGATGATTGTAAAAGCAATGTCTCGTAGAAAATAAAATTTTAATTAAAATAAAAAAGAATAGTCTTTTCTGCCACCAGCTAAGGTACAGTACATGTCGATGGCAGTACGGATGAAGGGTTGTTTGTAACGTTCAGGGTGAGGTGTTAAATCTAGTTTTCCGTTGTCTTCACTGTTTGGCATTTTCTCATTTGAGCCAGTCGTCCAGTACATAAACAGGATTTGAGTCACTTGGGCACACTGCCATACACTGTGGTTTGGTTTGCGCTCACGTTGTCACTCACAAGGCGAGCTGGAGACAAGGGACCAATCGGAGACCACTGTGGTCTGCACAAGCTGCAGCCATGTGATTTTTGTGGTCTCTGGGGAATAAGAGAGGAGACCCCCTGCTTTTACCTACTCTCCTATGCCGGAGAAAGAAAAGAGGAAGGAAATGGCATGTAACCATAATATTACAGTCCATCTCTTGACCGTGGTGTCTGGGGTTTTGATAGTTGTATTAACTCTGGGCTGGGGGCATGTCTTTGTGCCTATTCCAGAGTTTATATGCTAACAGTGTGTATCTTTATAGACAGTGCACATGGCCATACATGTGAACTGCCTGCTCCACTGGAATCAGTATTAAAACGGACACAATTTGCAAAGATGCATTTAAACGAGAACCTTAAAAGCACCTTTTTAAGGTGTAATTGTTAATTAAAAATAGGATGCCCTTTTTCATAATGGCACCTGTGTGATAGGTCAGATTCATGTAACCATTCAGGTTCTACGACTGCATAAACACAGTGACATCTGAACGCGGATTTGCACCTGCGTACAGCATGTGCACTTTTGTAACTAAAAGTACATGTGAAGTGTGGTGTGTGTGTGTGTGTGTCTCATCAGTGTCTGAAAAGTCTGAATGGGTGTGTGCATGTACTCGCCAAACTCTCTGACATGCTGAACTGAATAGATGAGGAAATGCTTTGGTAATTTGACTGTGTTGCTTTTCCACTGCTGGATGTGTGGAGGGAGATGTGAGCTACTAAATGATGCATCCAAGCAGATTATCACCCAGGGTGATCATTCAAAACAGCACAATGAGGAAAGGAGGAGTACACAGAGAAATAACTTAATGGACAGTATGACGGAGGGCACAGAGGAACACTATGTTTCTGTCTGATTATCTGTTTTCCCCCTAATTTTATTATGATCTAGCTACATACTATATCTGGATCTCACCTAGCCCACACTATTTAAAAACAATCTGTCTTAAAACACAAAAAATAACAAAATACAAAATATTCATACACATTTTTCAGCAGTTCTAGTCCCTAAAAGATTTCAAATCCACTAATCTCAGTGAGGCCTTACAGTGACTTAAATGTGTTCTAGCAGTTAATAAAAGTGATCTTTATTACTACTACAAAGCTCCTATGAAAGAAAATGCCAAATGTTTGCAGAATTAGGAAGTGAATTAAAGGGAAAATAGGCAAATAGGAAAATCCTGAAGTCACTTTATGCTAATGTATGTTATTTTTTCCAAAAAAAAACCCACTACTGTTTTTCCAACGGTGTGCTGCACAGACCTTCCTCTCTATCTGTATTTTCTGGTTTTGCTCTGTGTTTGTTGCGTACTGGATGACACACTAAACAATACGGTTTACATCTCATGCCAATAACAGTATAGCACAGTGTGTAGCGGTGGAGCGGTATAAAAAGAGAAACTAAGTTGAACAAGAAACTAAAAGAGCCAAGACAATGCTCTTTTTCTTTCCAAAAGTCTTTTCAGGAGGTGATTTCACTGTCACTTTCACTGTTTTGCTGTCAGTGATATTACAACTCTGTCATTTGTGCATTGGCCTCATTGCACACTACGCTGGCCATTACTCAGTATTGTTCTGTGCTCTCAGCCCAGTAAGAAGGGATATTGCATTTACAATGGTCTGCAGTAATTGTCATGTTTGTGTTATTTACTTTTACAGTACTTCCAAGAGGTGCCATTACAAAAGCATTCGCTCCTATTCCGAAACAGATTGATCAAACATTCTCAGATTCATTGCCTAAATTTAATAGAAATTGACAAAACTTGCACATTAAAGGTGTTATTAGCACAATAGCTCATAGGTTTAACAATTACTGTGTATTTCCCTTATCCATTACATCACCTACCCTCTTTCTGGTTTATTTTGTGTTGTAATACTTCTGGCATCAAAAATTTCCTCATGTGCCTGGCGCCTGTTATCTAAGGCTAGCCTGTCCTTTTCCAACTTAAATTTAAGTCTCTCATGCTCTCTCTCTTTTTCCCTTTGCCTGTCTCTCTTTTTCCCTTTCCTCCTGCTCCATCTTTACCCGACGGAGCCCAAACTCCTCTAGACGCTGCACATGCTCTGTCTCTGTATTTCTTTCCTGTCTTTCCTTTTCCACTCTCTCTCTCTCTCTCTTTCCCTTTCCTCTCTCTCTCTCTCTTTCCTTTTCCAGATCTTCAGGAGCACAGTTGGCCAAAATACACAATTTCTGGCCTCTTTACATCCTCTGAAGCCTGAACCTCCAAATACTCCTTTAGTTTCCATCAGATAGCTAAGCTATCTTAGTTGTCCAAGCTTGATAAAGCTGAGTGCGGGTTACGTCCATTTCAAGAAACTCCCCTGGCATGAACTCTGCCATTTTGTCTTTAAACACCTGAACCACAAACAGGAAAACCTACAAAACACAGACAGCAAACACAGCTAAACTGAAAACCACACTTGTACTTCCGACGACTCAGTCGAGTCAGAGTTTTTTAAGGTGAATATATACAAACAGTGCCAGTGTGCTATTTAAAAGTCCGATGCTTCTTCCCACAGAACAAGGCTCAGGTCTGTTCTGCTCTACCGTCTCTGTCGGGCTGCTGGCATGTCAAACTCTCTTTGTGTGTTTTCTGTGTTCTGAGACTTCAGTTCTCCATTCTGTGTCTCCCTCCGTTGGTCACACAGCTGCTTAAATTCCCTCATTGCACACAACTGCGTCTCATTATGCTGATGAGAGTTCACAAACCACGCCCACATCCTCTGAAATGTGTGTCAGTACTTCCCAGAGCTGGAAACCATACCTGTGCAAACTTGCATCGTAACACTCAGACTAAACCAACAAACAGAAAATGTAGTTACACATTTTAGATATCTGCTCACATCCTCATTGCTCTTTATAAGGAACCAGAGCCCTATTCGACTCGTACATTCACATCCCATTAATTACATTTAATTCTCCATCTTTGATAACAGAATCAGAGTAAAAAAACCTTGTACCTGATCTATATTCCGTCCTGTGCTACAGAAACGGGAAAAACGGAAACACGAGAAGATTCTGAGTGAGGAGCTTTACCCGGCTGTGACCAACCTCAACCAGTTCCTACCTCCAGACCACTGCATCGAATACATTGCCTGGGACATGGCTCGCTACACAAAAAGGTAGCGATAATGAATCTACCCCATGTAATGGCAAAAGATTTTAATTCATGACATTGATTAATCATAGATTTAGTTTTATTATTCCAGCATAAAAGAATTTCCAAACGCATATGTAGAAGTCATTCTAGCTTTCCCATGTGTTTATACTTTAAATGAATTTGTGACTGTATAAAGTACTGTAAGTAATAGTAACTACATCAGCTTATGGTCTTTAAAATCTTTCCATTCTGTGTTCGTAGTAAACTGTGCAATGTTCTGGATCGTTTGAGTATGATAGCAGAGAATGTAGTCAAGAGAACCGGTTTCTTCATTAATCGCTCTGACTTCTACTGCCATACCCTCAGGCCAGATGACAGGTAAGCCTTTTGTTTTTAAAGCACAAAGCGGCTACACATTCATTAATACAAACCGTTAAATGCTTCATACATTTAGTGCAGTACACATTCATATGAAGATATTCATTAATGTCAGATTTATTAGTTCTGCTTGCCGTTACTGAGGTCTGGCAGTATTAATGGTGCATTTGTTTTCTGTAAAATAAGTTTCAACAGTTCACTTAAAAAAGTCATGATGTGCATTATTAACAAAAGCACAGTAAATAAAAGCAGAAGCCATGTGCTAAATATTTTCACTGTCCTCTCTGCATTTGACTACCAGACCATTCCTCATGAAAGGGCGTATTATCTAATTTTGCTTTTGTATTCGGTCATACCTTTTTCGACACTGCTTTTGAAACTTCCCTGAAATACAAATCATTAATGGAAATTATGCCCAGTGGCAGTTGTTTCACAGCGTTTTCTGCTACCTAATGCGTACCTCATACATTGTATGTGTTAATTGCCATCACCCAACATTATTGTTCTGTTACATAATCTACGTAACAACCATACTGTGGCCAGGACTCATTAGTTTACTCTGCTGCTGCACATATTGTGCATGTCCTGTGCACACATGCTCAAACAAAACCTGCCTAAGCTTTTATGCAGATCCACTGTAATGTTTTTGGAACCTATAGCCATCCTCTGAGCACAAATAAGCCCATGAACAATGAAGCTAATCAGTGTTTGATGAGTGTTGTTGTTTCGTAACAATAATGTCCTTCTGTCTTCTTTTGCTATGCTTTATTTATTCATTGCCTTTAGGTTTGTGAGTTTATCTTTTCTTTACAAAACTTTGTATTTTTTCTTGCATTTTGTTTTCTGCAATGCTTAGGCAGCTTTTTGTCGCAATGTGATCCTTTTAAAAAGAAAGTGATGATCAGTAGGAAGTGTTTTGAGTAAATGAATACATTTAAAGAGGAAAAACTCCTTTTCATTTTCAGAAGTGCTTGTTTAAAGAATCTGGTGGTATTAAGTATATATACTTAATTTTATGTACATTCTGTAATACTATAATGTAATCATATAATTTTGACATCAGGCATATTTGTTTGTATGTCTTAATTTACCAAGAAGTATTTGTAATGTAAATGAACAGATTTACAGGATTCTTAGTCAGACATCATCTTTAAATGTAAATGGTCTTGCACTCAAATGGTCTTGCACTTATATAGCTCCTTTCTACCCTACGGCACTCAAAGCACTTTACACTGCTTTCTATTCGCCCATCTACCACACATTCATACACCAGTGACACTCACTGGGAACATTGTGGGGTTCAGTGTCTTGCTCAAGGACATGAGAAGCCGGGGATTGAACCGCTAATCCTTTGGTTCCTGGACAACCTGCTCTATCTACTGAGCCACAGCCGCCAAATGTCTACACAATAAAGTATATTACATGGTCATAATTACATTGTTCATTTCTGTTCGTTTTGTTCAGTATTTTTGTTGATTTGTTGAGTATTTTGTCCGTGTTTTGAAATTATTTTGTTCCTGTCTTTTCATTTAATAGATTATTTTGGTTATTTGTGTTCAGTTTCTTGATCATTTTAATTATCTTTTGATCTATTTTCATAACATATATTGATTATTTTGTTCATTTAGCTGATTATGCTCTTAATACCTGTATTTATTTTGTTATTCTTTGCTTATTTAGTTGACTTAGGGTGGACTCACACTGGGAGTTCGTTCCGCGCCTGGGCGCGTTTCAGACCTTTAGCGCGGATCATTTTAGTAATGTGAGTAGAATCGAGCCGCGCTCTGTCACCGGGCTTCGACCCGGATGGAATAGGTGGGCCAGGGCACGGAACACTTGGTCACGCACGTGTATGACCACGGCGACCGTACGTGACGATGATGTAAAATCACCGCGTCCTTCTCTACACTCATGTCAAAACAATGGCAGCAGCTGAAAAATCTCCGCTTGTGGGCAGCGCGGTTTATTACAAATCGTCGCCTTGCATTCTGGAGAAACCTAGATGTGTCACTGGACAGCATCTGAGCGAAATGACACAGACCGTCTTAAAATCATTATGATCATCCGGACAATTTCCATGTTGTCATCCATGATACCGAATGTGTTGACTGCATCGGCTGCAGCTTCTGATGACGTACACACAATGTACAAACGACGTGATGACGTCTGTACAAGATCAATCGCGCCTTGGCCGCATTAATGTGATGCACCGGGGACTGGAAAGGTGTGAAGTGGGCCCTGGAGCGGCTCGAGCCAAAATGGCCCAAGTGTGAGTACACCCTAATATACATGTTTTTTTTCTTATTCATTATGCATTTTTTGGCTCGTGCGACTAACATACCGGAGCAACATATAACCCGGAAAATACAGTACTTTCTTTGGTCACTGTCTGATAAATTCACAAAACTTCAAAAAATGTTCAAGGGTATTTAAATAAGTAAATTAAAGAAATGACAATGATGGCTGCAACTTATGCCTGTAGTGTCACCCACAGAATTTAGATGATTAAGAACTTGTGTAATAGCAGTTCTTTTCAATGCAACTGGATTTGTTTTTCCTCACTGTGGTTTCGTAAGTACATATTGTATTAGAGAGTTTCACTTCGGCTAAGGACATAAACTCTACACTCTTGACCGATCTGAACATTTCTGGAGCCAGTAGAGCCTTGTTTCATTCCTTTTTACTCAATTCTTGGCCTCTTCCTTTCTTTAACAGTTAATTGGCCGTTAAATTATTTAACTGTATAAAACAGGGAACGAGGGGCGAGCAACTATGCAGAATAAACGTTATCTCCCTCCCTGTGGAAGGTGTCCACTGAAAGTGATGCAAGGCTCCCATCTCCAAAAGGATCTAACATTGCTCCTGGCACCCGACCGTTAAATTGGCCATCTGCAATTTCACCCCTTTCCCCTCCTGCAGGACATAGAGAGTGGAGTCAGGTGGGAGAGAGGAAAAGTTAGCTGCAATGTGTTATCTTTATAATGGCAGGGGTCCCCAGAGAGGTGGAGGTGGCCAGACAGAGTGGGATGTGCGCTTTTTGAGTGGTTTAAAAATCCAAGCCTGAGGCCGCTCTGACCACAGGAGGGAGAGGAGAGAGGATGGAGAGTGTCTGTTTATTTTGATTACTGAAGAGCCACTGCAGCTCAGGCTCAAGGGCTGAGCCAACAGAGAGTCAGGATAAAGGCACTGCTTGGATGTGTAAGTGTGGGTTTTCTCCATTCAGAAGATTCCTCTCACAACCCTTCATCACTGATGACACTCTTGTCTCAACAAAGCTGGAAGATGGATGGATGCAGTGCATGCCTGTGAGTGTGTATGCTTGTGTGTGGATGGGGAGAGATGTGCCCACCTCAGCATTCATTCAGAACCTTGTCACTCACATAGAAAAATGTCACATCAAACCATAAATTCCATAAAAAAATGTGAAATTCCTCAAAGAGCGGATCACTGCAATTACACGCATTGTTAAGCATGCCTTAAGTAAATCCTTACCTTCATATGTTCCACTTTCTAGCAAGGCTCCACTTTTCTCCAATTCCATAAACCGGTCAACGGTCACGAAATTATAATCCACCCCTGGGACCTCTCCTTCCTTGGGCTGCCTGGTTGTGCCTGTAGCAGATAAGAGAAGAGAGAAGGGAGCCACTGTTAGAGCTGCTGGAGTTGTGAACACCTCATAACTGCTGAGTGAGAGGACACTCAAAGTAAGGGAGTCTTTGTCTGTGTTTTTGAAAAGATCAGAATGATCCAGAGCTGAAACCCTGACCGTGGCCCAGCTCTGTTCATTAAATACTCTCTTTATTCCCTTTTTGTCTTTTTCCTTCTTGTACAGCTGTGATTGAATATTTGAACAGTGAGTTTCAGGAGCGGCTAGGTAGCTAAGTGATGCAATTTGGACACCGAGAAGGGAAATCAAGTAAATTTGCATGGAGCTGTCAGCATGTCGAGGACTGTCTGACAGAAGCTGCAGTTCTGTCACTTGACTGCAATGCATGAGTTATAAAAATATTATGTCCTGTAGTAACAGCATTTCCTTAACATCTAGTTCAGCTGACATGACAATCATCTCTCCAGTTTCTGAAACAATCTGCGCTTAAGTGCTAAACGGATTCACAAATGACTTCCTAAGCACTTTGTCATCACCGTGCGCTAATTAGACTTGTTAAAACTGATCCGGCTGTGATAACACAGGGACTCCCATCCCAAGGTGCCAAATGGGTTTTCACATACGAGCGAGAGCAGTTCACACTAAAAGAGGAACCTGTAAAATACACTTGTTAAACCCTGTCGATGGCAAAGTATCCATCTGGGGCTTTTAAAGTCAGCATGGGAACAACTGTGCTGCTGATCACCTATGTATGATATGTGGTGTGTGGGTGATTTCTCTTTAAAGACCAGCTGATATTGTTCTTACATTAGTGGTTGTGGTTGTTAAACCTATATTGTTACCACAAAGTGATACTGTATTGACTATCAGATCAGAAAGCCACAGGCACAGTGACCATTTAAAGGGGCATCATCAACACAGCAATGAACCACTCATTTGCGTTATAGGGACCCATAAACATAAGAGGACAATTACAATATGTTATTTTAGCTCATGACTACAGAGTTTGCTACTAATAACTTCCCCATCCTACACTTTTGACCAGTGCACAGTCACAACTGTTTGAATTGCTCTGCTGACAGTGATAGGCCTTGTCTCAAACATACAAGAAGGCATACAATCTGTATTTGTTTTTGTGACATTTTTAAGTGAGTAATATATGTATTTTCCTTGACATCCAAGTAAACAGATTCAATCACAAAACAAAACTTGCCCATAATAATTGCAATATGACTTTTTCACCAAATTGTGTAATGCTACATGTAGTCACAGTACTGGTCACTGGTATAAATGAAAAAAAAAACAAAACATGTACTGTACGTATCTCAGAGAGGTGAGCTCTGATTTTGTTTACATCCTTATTCCTTTTGTGTGAAGTCAGTTTCCTTGAAAAGCAATCAAGTTGTCAAACATGACAACTGAGCGCACCAAATGGAACATTGTTTGCATTTCCTCAGGTCTCCAGAAGATCACTGATGGCATTCTCAAAGTCAAAACATCAAACTGATGCTTGCTGACAGAGTCATATTTAAGAGCTTATAAGAGCAAATGAGCAGCAGGGAACACTGTTATTTGCTAGAAAAACTGTGTGTGAGTGGATGTGTTTTTGTTCTGCACCTCCAGTGGAGTTTCTTGATTGTGTTTGTCTGCATGGGGGCTCGTGTACCTGTTAAGATTACGCTCAGTCACAGGCAGCGCTACTGAATGAGCACACACATTTTAAACAGAACCTTTGATGTTGCAAATCTATATTTAGCAGCAACTTCTTGTGGCGATGACTCTGGGGTGACAATCTCTAAAGGGAGGCAAGAAAATACATCTCCATTTTCAGCCCTTTGTATATGGGTCATGATCCTTACATCAGTGGTTCTCAAAGTAAAACATCTCTTAAATGCAATTATAAAGATATTTTGACATGATCAGTATGAATATTATTCATAAAACCTTGATTAGAGAGAATGGAGAAACTCATTAAGAATGAACATCCCTCATTTTTTTCCACTGTGGTTGATCCTGCAAAAGCTTTGAATCGTACTTCCCCACAGGTGGGTTTTTTTTTTTTTTTTTTTTTGAGCCAGTTCTGATGTGTGGAAAGCAGTTAACATAAAAAAACGGAGTTTTTTTTTGCATAGACATCATTGAAAAATGTGTCATGTTTCGTTCAAAGTGCGACTCAGAATAAACGAGAATATAAAGAGAGAAAACTAGAGCATCAGGACATACATATTGATCATAAGCAGGTTATGATGTAGCGGTAGTCATTAAAGCACGGTTACACCTTTTAAAATATATATATATCCGTGTTTGTTTCAGGATTGGTTGAATTGTGTGCCACAAATTTACACAATTTATAGATCTTATATTACCTTGTTCCAGCTACATTAGTCACCCAGTCCTTTTTTACCGAGCTGAAAAATAAAGTTAGTATGTATGTATTTTAATAACTCTAATATGATTTTATTTGTCAATGGGGATTTCACAGAGAACAATTTAAAATCCAACAATATTCAGTTTACTGTTATGTAAAACAGGAAAGCAGGGAATCTCATTTAACAAATAACATCAATTTGATATTATCCAAATAATTTGTGTGAAGTTTTTCAGCTCACCAGTTTGAACACATTGTTTTTGCCTCTGGGAAAATAGGAAAATGTATGCAGTGCTTTTCTGATTATTAATGGAGAGAGAAATTTACTGATTATGAAAGATAATAATCTGGAGAAAAACAAAAACAGAGTAAGTGTTGCAGTTCTTTTTTGGCATCATTATCTTCATCTAATTTTCATCTAATCAAAATAGAGATAAGTTAAAGATTTGTAGACTTATTTTGCAAAAGTGTGGATGCAGTGAGAAGAGCTTCCTGGATGACAGAAGTGGGAGTACGAGGCTGAACACAAAATGCTTGCATGGTTGTAGGAAAAGAAGCAGGAAGTTTCATGGATGTGAGAACTACACAGTAGGCTGAGCCTGTGTTGGCCTACAGCGGTGCTGCTGCTCTTCAGGATGTCCTCAAGACAAATGCAACCCCACAACCACAGGCCACGAGCCTATCTCACACTGGTGCAGTTCAGTATCATTACTGCATGGCTTGGCCACAGCTAACAGCCTTAGTGGTTTCATACTGGGACAAGTGATACAGAGCACATTAAACACCTCTAAGCTAAGCTGTATGCTAATAAAATACAGTGTATTTAATGCATGACCTCTGCGTTTGACTCCCCAGTTACACAGCGCACATTAAAAACATGACACGATTTCAACCTGTGATAACTGCAGGCAATGAAAAAAGGTGCAGTGGGGAACCAGGAAATATCTGGAAAGCAGATTTTTTTTTTTTTTAAACAAAGGATTTACAGTATATCCACAGAATATCCTGAGGCAACAGAGTGAGATTATACTGGCAGGGAGTGAAGCATGCATAAAGACCCAGAGGAAATTATTAAACCGTGAGCATTTAATCTCCATTAAGTTATGTAAAACAGAAAATGTGTGAAAAAAATCAGAAGTATATTTGTTAACAACAGGATGTGTGTATAATGTAGAAGGAGAGAAACAGAAAACAATACAAGACAAAATAAATGCATTTTAGAAATAATATAAATACATGCATTAAAAATTTGGTCTAGTTCAGGGAGGCAGAAAACACCGAGGGAGAAAGATGACACAATGTGCCTTGTGTTGATGTTTGGTAAAAACACCGTGCTTCTCCTGCGGCTGGCACTCACTGTTATCTCACATCAGTTTATTTCTCACAAGCAGCTGCTTTTACTAAGACAAGAAAGAAAACAATGCAGTTGATTTAAATGCATCTAAAAATAATAATATATTATGTATAATTTGAGGGCTGCATCACTTGCTGACACAGTTTTGATCTGTGTAAATCAAATAAACATTTGACATGTGTTGTCTGAAGACTACTAGGTTAATTTCGTTCATTTGCTATCTCTAGTAACATTTGCTAATATTTTAGTAATTGCTACAAAATGAGAAAAAAGAGGGTAAAAGTGATTATATTTAACTGCAGAGCGATTGCACTGGTTTTATTCACAGTGTTGCATCATCAAATCACTGTGAGCAGTAGAGGGAGTAGTGAGTCATGCAGTCTCCACTCTACCAGGCTCCAATGGTGTCGAGAACTAAAGCCACCAGACATGTTGAAAACTACCCAGAACAACTTGTGGGTGAACATGAGAGCTAAAACTATTACTAAAGAGCACCATTCCTGTTGCTTTTCCTAGTGGATACATCTCTAAAAATTTTTTTAAAATGGAGTTTTATGCTGATATCATGGAGTTTCTTCCATATTGGTGAGTTTGAAGCTTAAAATCTCATTATGTTTGATAAGCTGAATTACATTTAGAAGTTTGTTGACAAACTGTGGCAGTTCTGACCTTGTTTAGACAACTCACAATGTGTCTTTCGTGCAACACAAACCATATTTAGAAATGGTGTAAAACTGCATTTTTACTATGTTGGGTTTCTTTATAAAAACAGATCTATGCCAACAAGTTGGAAAGTAATTGGTTGAGGCAGTATGTTAAAATTAAGAGATACAGAGTTATTTTCTCTGACTGTGCGAGTTTCTGGTTGAAGCAGAAAACTTGACGGTATCATAACGCAGATATAACTTGTGGAAAAATATCAAATTCATACTTTATTCAGTAAGTCTCTGTATAGCCATCGTTGGCTATTAATTTGGTGGTGGTTTTAGTTGCAGTGGGAGCATTCTGGTCTGCAACAACACCCTGATGTTGATAGTTGTATTAACTTTTGAATATCAATACTACATATAATCCCTTTAAACATCCCGTATTGTGTAAAGACACCTTATTCTTGTTCACTGTGGTTAAGCCATTAACAATGGAGGAAAATGAAAATAAAGCTGGTTTTACCTTCATTTCTATTTCATTTTAGTCTGTGTTACATTGTTCGTAGTAGTTTCTAATTCGCAAATCAAATTATCTTTTCTGTGTTGGTAAATCAATTATTATATCCCTATAACAGACTGAATAGCTCCAATTCTTCATCATGTCAAATACGACTAAAGAGACTGGCTAAAGCTACCAAAGAGAACCTAGTTCTACACTTGCTTTCAACATCTTTGACTGACTGTGTTTTAATTTAAGCTCAATATTTGGTCAGTACACACTTGAAACATGTTTTAACACTTTACAGACATTGGTAAAGTTATTCAATTCATCTCAAAGCAAAAAAGCATTCAGCCTCTGCGCTACTGTGCACTGTTCAGGGTCTTTCATAAGAACCAGATCAAATATCTAGACTAC
>JAQQAE010011589.1:0-13541 GCA_029823295.1 Pseudamia nigra | reverse complement strand
CACTAACATTTGATTTACCGTCACGGTATCAGACTGTTTCTTTTACGTGTTTACCATCTAGTGGATGCATAACGCAATCCCGGCCACTACTGTAGCTTTGATTGTTTTTGAACACATTTTATATTAATTATTTTTTCTTTACTTTGCTCATTTTGTTATCTTGTTCATTTGAAATTCATCTTGTTGCTTATTTTGTTGATTTTTATTGATTTATGTCTATTCTGTTCATTTTTTGTAAATGATCTTGAATATTTCGCTCATTTTCCTAATTCTCTTGCTTCATTTGTTCATTTTGTTAATTTAATGCATTTATTTCCACCATAAATGTAACTGAGTAAAAAGTATTCTGTAAAACCACTACTGTCAGAAGTACACTTTCTGGAAAATATTACTCAAGTACATGTAACTGAGTACTTGAGTACTACCCACCTCTGGTTATGAGTGAAACAACATAAAGTTGACACCCTGAACACATGTATCCTGCATTTCACAAGATGTGAAGAAAAACTGTGATTCAGATTGTGCATTATGATTCTGCCTCAAAGTACCTTCATATGACCTTTAATCTACCAAAAACTACCATCTCCAAATGCTTATTAATGCATTCTACACTTTGTCGTTACCCGTCCACTTCACTGTCATTGTTTACTGTATATTTAAGTATTGAAATATTTCATGTATATTTAAATTGTAGTCTGTCATGTGTAACTCCACACACTGATGAGACAGCAGCCACATCACTGATATGAGATTCAGCAACAAAGTTCTCACTAGCTTCAATCGCAAAAGCCAAGACACACATGTCAACATCATGCATCACTGCACACAGCACAAGAATCTGCCTGAGAAAAACACAAATGTCTCATTGCAAGAAAAGATTAGAGTTGAGATTTCACACTGGGATGGAAATAAGTGAGTCATGATGACCTACTTAACATTCAGAACAGGGGAAGAAAGCTCTTTTACATTTGCAGTGTCAGGGAAGGCATTAATAAGTGTGGATTTGCACAGAAGCACCACACCCACTGCCTCCATCCATCTCATCTGTAACTGATGAGAATATGTTTTTTCACTGAGTTTTACCAATATGCTAATGGATGACTAAATAGATTAATAGAGCTGTAGGCTGTTAAGAATACAGCCACACAACTTTAGAAAACTGTACATTAAGCTTTCAAAAACAGTATGACATATAGTGAACGATGCATGAAAAACAGGTTTACAGAACATTATCTGTTTCCAGCAAAGAACTATAGAAACAAAAACATGCAGACTCACAGCATGTGCCCTAAAAACCCGTCTATAAGTCATCCTGAAAAGTCAGAGCTTCGCATTAAGGTAAAAGATGCTATTCAGGATGTGTAAGCAACCCCCATCCAGGGCCGTAATCTCCAACAGCAGACAGAGCTCAGGTTCACCGTGGTGCACGAGTCCAACAGCAGCAGCGAGATTTCAGCACAACACGTAGCAAGTTATTTTAAGATGCAGGGTGAGTCTACGAAAGTTGGTGAGGTCAAAACGTGGACAAAAGCAAGTAGCCTTCTGCACGCGCCCAGATTTGAGAAAGCCACAATTGTTTTGGCCTCATCACAGCCACCACCAATCACAGAGGCCTTGCCCCAACTCAAACAAATACTTGTGCAGATACATCATCACACATTCTGCAAGGGAGGATTATCCTACCATGAAAGGAGTTTAATACAGTATCAAGGCAGTAAAATACGAGAGATCATGTAACACTCTTAAAACTCAACCCATTTTGTATAATCCTACTTTTAATTAAGAATTAACTGAAGCACATATTCGAGAATTTGCTCAACAATGAAACTGTCTCAAGACAAGCAGAAAATACTTTTTCAGACTTCCTGAGTCGAGTTCACCTGCATTAATTATGCAGTACTTTTTAAGATAAACTTTGTCAGGGTCTTTGACAGTAAGACTGAGTTGAGATAATTCCCTGAGAGCAATCATCAAAAGTCAAACCGAGAAACACTGTTGGTGCTGAGCACATTTTTCACCTGTTCCAGTTATGTGTGCACGTGATAGGTGTGCTCAACAGCAAGTGAATACATGTCACGTTTTTCACAAGGTGTAGAGAGAATTTTACTGATACTGCACAGCCACTTGGTTTATCCATCCACAGCCAAATGTAATCACCAGAAATGCAAAACTGTGGGATGGAGCCTCAAGGCATTTTGTGACTAAATAAAACTAGAAACTGGATTTATCCAGGGATGTTGACCTCTCAGCACATACTATTATGTCTTTATTGGCCATCTCTCCTTTCAGCCTCAGGCTGGGAGATGTGTTGATTTTCAGATTAAACAATGTATTATAAGAGCTGGCACTGCAGTTCTGGCAAAAAAACAAGAAGAAAAATACATAATTTAATGTTGATGTGGGACACTTCAGGGAGACTAAGTGCCATGATCTAAATATTTATTCGGTGCAACCAGAGAACTGGCTGAAGCACTTATCTTGAATTATCTGTTACAAATGAAAGCAGTGAAAGCAACCAGAAAGATCAAGTCCAGGGCTGTCAAAATTATTGCGCTAACGCGGATTAATCCATTTGCATAATTAATTAGATTTTAACGCAATTAACGCATGCGCAATGCACAATAACACCCATCGGTGTAGATAAACCGCTGATTACTGGTACAAAACTCTAAATCCCACAATGCAGCAGCAGTCAGTTGATATCAACTCCCCCTCCTGATTCGCTGCTTGCTTTCCCCGGGAAAAACAAGATGGCATCTCGAGGCAGGTGCTTGTCGAGGCATAAATATGCATTTTTCATTGTAACGAACTCGGAAAAGGGAAATCTAACTCTGCAGTAAGTGGCTTTTGTCTATAACGGAAGTTACGATAAATTATTGCGGCTAATTCAATTATTTTAGCGAGAAAAAAGAAAGTGTGGCGAGTGTAACACCATTGTACAAAAGGAGGAGTTTTATGAACGTTTATTATGTTTATTTGGTTACTGTTTGGTAGGAAGTGACCATTATTTACTTTTGAATATATTGCCTTAAATTCAGTGTGGTTGTCTTTCCACTGTTTTTATATTTATTGTATTTTTGTGTTTGACAGGAACTGCAAGACGGAAGTCTGTATAAACTCAGTGCTGAGTGAGTGCTGCTAAAACTGACTGATCGTGAATTGAAATATGGCGCAGATTATTTTTGTTCTAACAACTGATTAAATGTATGTTGTTACTTTTATTAACGCATTGAATTGAAACATGAATCATATCGATGTGTACTTTGTTTACCAGTAAACTGTAGAAACATGACATACTGATGGATGTATGGATAGATACACACACACACACACACACTAGTGTCACTTAGTGGAGGCAAGTGGTAAACAATTCCAAACAGTGGCACATGAGTGGGAAACTGAAGCGAAAGTCACACCTATATGGACAAACAGTGCATGTAACATGACAGCTGCAACTAAACTCTTTTAAACTAGACACATTTAATAGTATGAAATAAACATGTTAAGTGTATAAACCACCTTCTGTCATGAGTGTTTTTGCTGCCACAAGATTAAAAAAATGAATGGGTATTAATAGTGATTAATTGAAATTAATCCACAGTGACCCTGTGATTAATTAGATTAAAAATTTTAATAATTTGACCACCCTAATTAAGTCCAATGTTTTCTGTATTTAAAAGACTGCTGATTGCTTTTTTTTTTTTGTTTTTTGATTACAAGCCCTGGGAAACCTTGAGAATGGTTGCAGGACTACAGCCACAACATCACTTATGCATTGTCTGCTGTTCCGTTCGAGCGAGCCTGAGAAATAACAGAACAGAGGAAACTTGGAATGCAACACAGCTGGAAGAGAGCCTTGGAGAAATCTTACAAAGACTTCGGTCTCAGGGTCAGACAGTGTACGTGAGGCCAGAATGTAGAAGGTGTCAATGTTTGCACAAACTACAAATAAGTCAACTCTTCAGTCACTGATACAAGTACAGAAATGAAAGCCAGGCACACAAGTGCACCACTGAACCACTGAACCATTCAACATGAGAAACAGCAGGGATTCATTTTCCATGCTGCCATATTATTATTGTTATACATCAGGCCTTTTGCTACTGCCAACAAGTGGTTAATGTAACGCCCGACATGACTCATCAATCATCTATTAAGCAGACATTAATGACACATCACAGCACTTTTTACAAGCAGGAGAAAGGTGAGAGTTCTGGAAGACGTCAGCAGTGAAAAGACCTTATATCATCACTGGCGCTTGTTCAGCCTTTGTTTTATGGACCCCACAGGAAGATGATGATCGTAGAAGTAGTCTATCCCACACCCACTATTCAGTTCAAAAGGAGAACATTTGACACCATTAAATCACTGAGTGAGAGCCTTAGCCCATTAAGTCAGTTTGCAGTATGCTGAATAGCTGAACTTTGCTTGCCCTACAAGGAGGAGACATACGCTTAAATCACAGGCATCGGTGAAAGGACAAAGCTCGACAAGGGGTGAGCAGCAGTATTCAGTTTTCAAAAGCCATCGAGGTCGTTGCCTAAGCTAAAAGTCTTGTATGTTTTTGCACAGCAAGTAGCACAGAGGATTGTGAATCTCATACTTTGATTTCAACACTAAGAGAACTGCACACAATGTTAGCAGTAGAGGTCAACCAATTATCGGCCAGGCCAATTATCAACGCCGATATTTGGAACTTTGACGTATATCGGGTTTTTTTTTTTTATCCGACCGGCCGATATCAAGAAATCAATTAAAAACAGTTTTATTACGGCTCAGATGCCCCTCTCCCTTTCCCTCTCCTGCTACTTCTGTCGCCGGTATTGCTCCGCCCACGGCGCCATCTGATTGGTTAAACAAGTGGCAGAGACACCGATACCGGAAACAGTCCTCACACACACGGCGGAGAGGTGTGTAAACGTTAGCAGCTCTGCTAAGCTAGTAGCACCTCCTGACATGTCTGTGAATTACCTGAAACAATGCTGTTATTAATATCGATGTGGAAACAGTCCATGATTGTAGAAGCCCGTGTGTGTGATTGAGAGAGAGCGCGTAACAAATTCAACTCAGTCTTGTTTTGCTGCAGGGAAGTACGCTGAAATGAAGGCTGACTAGTTTTTAGCATAACATTAGCTCGCCGGTCCTGCTCTCAGTAGACTATGTATTATCAAGGGGTTGAATGTATGCAACGTGGAGAATAGTGTGTGTTTCCGTGAAAGTCACATGATAAACTCTACAGCTCACGACTACTACAATAACTTGCGAGTCAAGGATCCATGCACATCTGGACCTATTTATTTTCTTTTTAAAATTTTTTTTCAACATTTTTACGCCAATTTTTACACTTTTACTGCAAATGAATATCGGCTTCAAATATCAGTTATCGGCCTCCTTAGCTACTAATAATCTGTATCGGTCCTGAAAAACCCATATCGGTCGATCACTAAATAGAACTATGGCTTTTCGTTAATCTAGCAACAGTGCTAAAAAGAAATCGGGGTTATTTCTAGTTTCTTCAATTAATGAAAAGTACTATGTATTTTTGGCCAAACGAAGGTTCTTTTATAATTTGTAAACCTGTCTTTCCACAAATTGAAAGATTTCACTCGTTTAGAAGAGTGCCATTGTCTCCAAATCATTTCAAAACTTTCCCCACTTACAGTGTGACCTATAACTTATACAATTCAATCGAAAACCAAACAAATTTGTTGGGGGGTAAAATAAAAAATAAAAAAAAACATTTTTTTTTTAAGTACAAAAAGCTGGTTACACAAATGTACACAGCCTTCAACGACTTTGTTGAAGCATCTTTTGATTTAATTACGGTACAGCATTCTGTCCATCAGCACGGCACATCTTGACTTGGCAATAAAACTGCCACCACCACGCTTCACACTGGGTATGATGTTCATTTGGTGATGTGTATTATTTTTCTAAATGTACCTTTTGAAATTATGGCCAAAAAGTTCAACCAAAGTAAAAAAAAAAAAAACATCAAGTTTCACAAAAGCATGTGGGGAAAATGTGTTATGGTCTAATGAGACTAAGGTTGAACTTTTCCAAAAGGCACATTTGGTGCAAAACAACACCTGTCATCACAAAAAGAACATGGTGGTGGTAGTATGATGTTTTCAGGTTGCTTTTCTTCAGCTGGAATCTGGGCTTTAGTCAAGGTAGAGGGAATTATGAACAGTTCCAAATACCAGGCACTTTTGGCCAAAAACCCTCAGATGTCTGCTAGAAAGCTGAAGATGAATTTCACCTTTCAAGAGGACAATGACCCCAAGCATACATCAAAAATCAACAAAAGAATGGCTTCAACAAAAGAAAATGAAAGTTTTGGAATGACTCAGCCAGAGTCCAGACCTAAATATTACAGAAAATCTATGGGCTGACCTGAAGAGGTCTGTGCACAAGAGATGACCTCGCAATCAGATTTGGAGTGGAGTGCTTTGGTAAAGAAGAGCGGGCAAATATCGCCTAGTCAAGATGCAGGTTATAGGTCAGATTAAAGGTGAAAAAAGTTTTGAAATGATTTGTGGTCTCATTTTTAACATCACAAAACCTGAAATTCTAACAGGGGTTTATACACAGCTCCTTCCATATACACCATTACTAAATAATGAGGCTAGCTTAGCTCGTCAGACCTTAAATCTTCAAGGTCAACACATTAGTTAATAGCTTATCAGCAAATGAACTGCTTTGAATATTTCAGATAATCACTGCCTAGAATGTTGTTCTTTCAAAGGTCAAACTAAAATATTTGAACAACTGCGAATGTATCAGCTCTCTTGAAACAGAGGAGTAAATACGACCACACTGCAGAACATGTGCAACCCATGATATGAATGAAAGAGCATTTACTATTTCTTACCGGCTGGCTTGTGAAAACATAGAAATATCAGGGCTATAACCATAAGCAGCACAACTTCACAGTTAATGAAATACTATAAATCAAGTTCACTTTTTTGACATACTATATGCATGAAAATAAATCATTAGCCATGCCTGTTAGTGGGCTTTAAACGCTGTCTCATAGATCAAACACCGTTCAAACAGTAGATCGCCCTGTTGTGTTTATTTCGTTTCTCTCCTTTCAGATTATTTATCATCATTAATCAATGCCCTGTCCACACCACTACAGATACTTTGCTAAACAAACATTAGTCTGTATGATCTGTCAAGTCTGTGTCAACCACATATTACAACAATAAAACTCCAAAGTATTTTAAGGAGACGTACTGTAACCCCCTTTCAGCAAGTTAGTTGATTTCTAATATGTACTGAAAAAGGCGTGTGGTTTTTTCTTCCATCGACTGGACTGGAAATTTGGTTGAAACCATGACCTGGATGACTGAGAACCTTCACAGACGTACTGAAAAAGGCAGTCATAGAATTGCAGAATTTTGCATGATTTTTCTGTGTCTTTTCTTGTTTCAAGCAATAGAGCCAAAAGTTGTGAGGATGGAGATATTTAAGTGATCAATAACCTTGGCAAGTTTTATAGTTTACACCTAGAGACAATCTTGGATTATGATTGCCCCTATACAAATTCAAATTTAAATGAATTGGTTGCACCAGTCAAGCACTTGTAAATGTTGCTGTTACAAGCAGATGTGCCCCTGTTCCAAAAGCAGTAGCATTCAAGCTTCACATGATTTCATTTATGGGAATATTAAACACCTTTTTTGCCAGATAATTATCATTTTGACTTATTGAAAACTGCAAAATTGTCTGCGTCCAGTTTCTTAAATCAGACTATTTTCTGGTTTCTTTCTCCATTTGTTACAATAACATTTTTGGAGCCTTTTGAAGCAAACAGAAAATGTGAAATTATCAGCCTAGGCTTTAGGAAACCTGTTTTCACAATTTTATAGACCAAACAATTAATTATATACGTGATTATTTAAGAACAAAACTATTGCTGAAGGAATATTGCCATTTAGAAAATTATTTGAATTGTTATGGACAAGGTACAAGTTAAAGATCAATGACTGAGAAATTACTGACGTCAGTGTTGACTTCAAGTGAACTTAATTACACAATTTTCAACTCAATAATGTGTTACTGAGAAAAAAAAAAAAACATTGCTTTAAATGTCATCTCAGTGGCTTCAGGACCACTGTAATGTGTTCTGACATCTTCCAACCTCCATGACTTACATAACACTGCACTGACTTTTTCACAGTTGTAGTGGCGTCTCGTGATGGCTGAAAAATGTGCTCTGTCTGGGCCACGGCCTGAAGCTGCCAACACAAATGATATCAAAGCCATAGACGCAAACCGAAGTGCAACTTGGCTCCAGACCTGCCGTGATTACAGGTATCGCCAAGGTTTTTGGACGTGGTCTCCGTGATTATCATGCTCCACTGACCTTCTAAACCTGCAGTGTTTTTCTTTGAGGGGAAACTACTTGTGAAAATTCCAAAAGGTGTAAAAGAGGGAAAACGTATCTTTACACAAAAGGGTTAAGTCCTCACGTTGTAGATGCAGAGGTTAGAGGTCACAGTATTGTTTATATGATTTTCATGAATAAAACAAAATTTGGGTTCTCCTTCTCACTCAAATAATTTCCAGAACCCAGAGGTTTGTCTTAGAGGTCGACCGATTATCTGCGCCGATATTTGGAATTTTGACATATCGGTATCACTTTTTTTTTTTTTTTTTTTTTTAAATACAACGGGCTGATATCACGAAATCAATTAAAAACTAGGTTATTTCGGCTCAGATGCTGCTGGCCCCCGCCGCCACTTATGGCTCCAGCATTGTACCGCCATGTCGTCCAGTATGTCGGCTCAAATTTTGGCATAAAAATGTGAAAATTCCTGATTGACATTGAAATTCCTCACACCTGTTCCAATGGTAAAATGTGGAGAACTCACTGAAAAGGAAAGAATCTGCATTAAAGAACTTCATGATACTTTGAGACAAATAAGACAGGTGGTCTGATGAATTTGTTCAACCCTTACTTCTTTCGTCTGCTAATTACATTTGGATACTCAAGTCATCTGTTCAAGACTGTGCCAGCAAATTACATTAAAATGTACTTCTGTTGTACTGCAGTGAGACTGTGTGTGTGCGCTCCTTAACCTCTGGGTCACACCTGTTGCCTTGCTCAAACCCAGCTCGGGGCAAAGGGAGAGGTCAAAAGTCATAGTGTCAGGTGACACTTCCTTCACAGATTAATTTCACAGCACTCACGTACACACGGGTTCTGTCAACCATCACTGAAGAAAATGACATGTTATTTATGTTGCTGTAGATCTCATGTGGCATGGTGTGTACCAATAAAGGGATCGGTTACAACAGCGCAAGGTCTTGAACCTAACAAATTTTTTTTTACTGTGTTCCAGATATTTTTGGAGTTGCAAAGACTGATCAGTTAGTTGTTGATTGGTTATCAAAACAGTTACGGTAGTGATGAATTTATCAATTTGAGTAGTTTTAGTGCTTACCTTTAAAAAATGTTGAAATTCTCTGATTGCAGTATCTCTGACAAAGAAAAATTGATTGTGTACTTTTCACCAATAAAATAACTGCTATTGGAGAAAAGATTTGCACTATCCTTCCACCATTTCCCATAGATACTTCATTTACTTAGTAACTCCAGATTCCTCTGCAAGATCTCGGTTAGGGCGCATTCACACTGGCACCGTTTAGTCTGCTTTAAACAAACTATGCGATATTAAAACTTTTTAATCCTTGCAATACGTTGCTCGACATCTGTGTAAACAAGGCAGTACGTTGTAGTATGTTGCTCTCATAATATCCAGCATGCTGAACAAAAGGACCAATACTTAAGAAAGCGAGTGAGGGCAGTGACGAATGCTGCGGTGGTTACACAGATCAACACACCGGACGGTGTGGTGCTTCGCCTGCTGCTCGTCCTGGGCAGGTTCTAGTGAAAAACTTATGAAACATGTGCATGCATCTGCTGTAGCTCCATTCTTTACTTGTGATGAAAAAGCAGCTGAACGGAGTGGATTTCTGTGTTCGGTCATGGACAATCAATGAGCTGGGTTTTCTTCTTCATCGTGTTTGCCCAAGTAAATGTTCACACTGTTCTGTACTTGAGTAAAGAGCAGTGTGAACGTGGACCAAACCAAATGAAAGTGTTACATTTCTCTGCATTCCCTGCCCAATGGGACCAACTCCCCCAGAGTACCCTTACATTCCTTCTCCCCTATTCATTTGTTAGAACTAACTAAAACCACCACAACCAAACCCTCAATGTGTTTTAGACCCCATCTCAACTTAAATACTTAAATGTATTTCTTTTAGTTGATACGACAGTGTTAGTTGATAAATCTGTTTCTCAAAAGGCTATGTGCCGCTGGTCTTTAAAGACACCCATCCTTATAAAGATGAATTCTGAGCCAGGTGACTTGGCTAATTACAGAACCCTTTCCAACCTCTCATTTCTAGCTAAAGCTCTTGAAAAAACTGTTGTGAAGCAGCTACAGCAGTACTTAGGAAGAATCTGAAATGTTTCAGTCAGGGTTTAGAGAACACCACTGCACTGCACTGGTAAAAGTCATTAATGATCTGTAGCTTCAGATAATGGACTAATCTCAGTACCGTACCCGCACTTCTGAATCTTAGTGCCACATTTGACACCGTCGACTATAACATTCTATTACAGAGATTAGAACACTTAGAATTAGGATTCAAGGCGTGTGGTTTTCCTTCTGTCGACTGGACTGGAAATTTGGTTTGAAGACCACACACCTTGGCTACTGTGACCTGGATGACTGATAATGTTCACAGACATGTTAGAATTAGAGGATTCACACTAGGTTGTTTTAAACCATACTTTACAGAAAGACCCAAATTTGTACATATTTATGACCAGTCATCCACACCATCTAAAATTAGTCACAGCGTTCCACAGTGCTCAGTAATATGGCAGCTTTTAAGGTTTTCATTGTGATGCTGATGATATACAACGGTATATTTCCATGAAACTACATGGAATTAAGAATTTAGGTTGCTATGGAACCAACTCCTAGTCTGTGTCCAGGATGCAGACACTCTGTAGTTTTACAGCTAGACTTAAAACCTTCCTTTTTGACAAAGCATATTGTTAAGGCTTGTCAAATGACCCTGAACCTTACTCCTGTTGCATAGCCCTGGGCTGTACTGTAATGCACCAGGCTTCTCCCTGTGTCTATCTGCATCCAATTCCATGGTATCCTATTGATTGTGTTACTTTGTGTTTTCCCCATAGGTTTGCCCCCCCGTTTTCTCTCAGTTTTCCCTATCCCTCTCTCACTTCAAAACATTTTGAGTTGAAAAAATATAATCATACATTTAAAAGTGTAATTATGGTACATATGGTCTGACAAGAACTCATTAAATTAACTGTGCTTTACCTCAGCACCAGCAATCATTACAAAATGTATTAAATGTTTCAAAAAGTTAGATTATGTATTCAATATGCTTACACATGCAGCACTAGTACAGTATATTGGAACAATTGAGATGTTTTGAATCTTTGAAAAAAATATCGAAAATTACAAATTAAAGCTAGTTTTTCCAATTTCAACTCATACAGACACAAATGTAACAAAATAACTAAGGCACACATTTTATATATATATATATAAAAATAAAAATAAATAAACACTGTGCAAGTATTTATTGCTTCAGTTTCTGGAGAGTAGCTGTTGAGGCTGAGAGACTATGAGAAATTAATTTCTTACGTGAAGTAAAATGTTATTTGATTAAGCATTTCACCTGCAGAAAGACGGGAAATAAACAAGTGTGCAAGCAGCATTCCTGGCTTCTGTGTAGGGAAGCGCAAAATGATAATGTGCCCAACCAATCAGCATTCAGCAGACAGATCCGCCCCCTCGAGAATTCCGGGTAATCTAACAAGTCCTACTGTGCCACCAGGAACTTTGTCCAGGGAATGTTTTGGGTTGGGGGAGAGTTTTTTTTTTTTTAACCAGTTAAAGTGGAAACGCACCGAGGCTTTTCAAAATTCCAGATAAATGAGAAAAATTCCTGCTTTGGAAAAGGGGCTATTATCAAAAACACAAAATACTTCACAGATACTAGCTACAGTTTATGCTGTTTTAGTGACCTATGATTTATTGAGCAGATGAAAGGTCAACATGCATTTTCTTGTCTTTACAAAGATTTTAGAAGCAAGTAACAAACTAATTATGATTTGTAGCTAGTAAATGTCCACTTGTAAAAGACAAACTCCCAGTCAAAAGCTTGGAAACTTCTACTTTTATCTTTGTACACTACATTGTATATTAACACTTACGACATCACAAACATGTTTTACATTTGACAGCTTTGCCGACTCATGGCATTCTCTGAGTCATAAGATAATCACCCAAAATGGTTTTCTATTTAAGGGTGTGCCTCGTCAAGACTTAATGCGTCTTTTCTTGCCTTCTTAATGTGTTATGGCCAGAAACAGAGAAGTGGCACCAAACCCATATAATGTTGTGATGAAACTGGCTCTGATGAAGACTGTTGAGAGAGACCAAGACCTACCTTTGCTGCAGAGGATGAGCTTATTACAATTACGAGCCTCAGAAAGCAAGGACAGTCCTCATGAAAACCAGCTTCATCACTGTTTATGGTTTTGGCGACAGCCCTCGGGGACCCAAACTTCTTGAGATTTTCCAAACTGACTGACCTTTGCTTTAAAAGGTAATGGACAGTATTTTCTCTTTACCAAGTGTTTGTCATAATATGGATTTGTACAGTAACTGTAGTAGTACCAGTAGGGATACTGACACTATACACATGCTTCCTCTGCACAATACAACTGATGGTCTGAAGCAGCCATTCCCAAACACTGGATCACAAAACATTTCAAGCAAACAAGCATCATGTTTTTGATACTGAAAATTTGTATTGTTCTGATTATTGCAATTATAAAATGACAAATTAGAGCCTGTTTGCCTAAATAGAAACATTGAGTATTAGGTCTTAAAAAGCAGAAAAATGAAACAAAACTGTGATTTCTTTAACCTATATCTCTTCAAAGTAAGAAATTTATCTGCTCTTGGAAATAATGTAAGACTTATATTATTAAAAAAAGTAAGTAAATTGGTTAAGAACTATCATTTGTGTACAAACTCAATTGCTCTCATGATTTATAGACTAGTGATTTGGGTCATGACAGTTTATTTCTAAAAATTGGGTCCCAAGGAAAAAAAAAAAAGTTTGGGAACTACCGGTCCCAAACATATCAAGAAGGCACAAATTAAGTCAAGACACCCCTGTGACTTGAAAGTCCTTCCAGGTGACTACCTCAGGAATCTGATGAGTGCCATGAGTGAGAAAGCTGTCATTAAATCTAACTGTGTCAAATATAAAACACATTCTTGGTTGTTGAATATCATGGACGTCATGGTTAGGGATGCACCGATCCACATTTTTTCACTTCCGATCCGATCCCGATACCTGAATTCGGATATCTGCCGATACAGATACTATTCTGATACCAGAGCTCTGTTTGCTTTAATATTATTATTGTTGATTTTATATGAGGCTGTAATAAACTCCTCTCTACAGGC